>JAWWTY010000088.1:68014747-68041286 GCA_035222235.1 Margarornis squamiger | reverse complement strand
ATGACGAATTATCAAAGGATGTAGAGATAATGTTGGCAATGGCATATAGCACTGGGGATTGAGATAAATGCGTTGCTGCTCTGTCTGATACTGGAACAAGCCTGAAAGATACACAGGAAAGGATGAAAATGTTAAATCCAGGGTTTGTCTAATCCATTCCAACTTTGGTGAATCCCTAGTTTCCTCTGATTATGTTCTCTGTGGGCATTTCCTTCACTCCCCAGATCACAAGCACAAATACCCACCTTCCCAGTAACAGTGAAGGGTGACAGACACAATCACTCCAAGGACCTTGACTTGCTTTGCAGCAGTAAATGAACTCCATGAAACACGACCATGAAACAGCCATTTCATGGGAAATTCTTTGTAATGTCTCATTAGAGAGGTCACCCTCATGTGCCTGTGAAATCAGGTTTCTGCTCTGGGGTTGCTTAATGCAGCTGGTGACACAGACCCTTTCTGAGGGGTACTCACCATCTCATCTGACACTAAACTTTCACATTCACTGAAAGTAATATCATTGTCTTAATCACGATATCAAGGCAACAAGCTGGTCTTCAGATCCTTAAGAGTGTGAATAAAAGTGTCAGTCCCTCAGGGGTGCAGAAAAATTCAGTCTTTGCAAACTGACCACCAAGAGATTTTTTCTTTTTCCTTATCAAGTTAATTTTTTTTTTCTTTGCCTCATTTGTTAAAATATAAAAGAGAGCTGTTCAAGTGGCAGTCCTCAAACAACAGAACATTTCTTTCCCCTTCTTGCCTTATTTTTCCACCTCAATATACCATTATAAGGTGAATTGATCTGCTACACAGCTCCTGAGTGAACTGATGCACTGTAATCTCTATTGATGCCCAAGGAAGTGGAGAGCCCTGATCCAAATGAAAGATGACGGTTTGGATCTGATCAACAGTAATCTGTGGTACCCTGTGCTATGTACTGACTAGGGGAAGCTATGACTGAGTTGCTGCAGACTTCTGCGATGAATCATGATCATTTAGAAGAAAAAATGGATGGCCATGAACCCAACCTGTAATTCCCACCAGAGAGAACAATCTGAAAGATATAGGGTGGTCTCAAACAAAACTGCAATTAAACATTTCAGATCTTTGACATGCTGGCATTTTCTTGGAGTCACCACTTCAGGATGGGTGTGTGGTGGGGAGCATGGAGGAATAAGGGTGTGTTTTAACGTCTTTCTCACAGATGTCATGAAAAAAACCCAAACAAACAAACAAAACAAACAAACAAACAAAAAAAACCCCTCAAGATTCAGACTTTCTATATCATAGTTATCATATTGACTTGTCTGATAAAAAAAAAATAGAGAACAATAGCAATATTTGCAAGATTGTATCTAATTTTTTTTTTTTTTGCCTTCTTAGAATTTTTGGTGATCATTATACTATCCATGTGCTATTGTTAGGAATGGTAGAGTGCATGATGCTAAAAGTTTTGTTTTGTAGTGAAAAGACTTAATACAAATTAACTTGATATTTTCACATAATAACACATATCCATCAATGAAAATCAGTTTGTATTGCAAAATTTAATAAAGAAAAGTATTTAATTTACAGAAAGAATTGTATGGATTTTATCTGGTTACAAGGCTTAGCTTTTTTTCTTTGATTTTACTGTTTAATAAAGCTAGGCCAACAGTAATATTTTATGTGTTAGCATAGATTTTTGAAAGCTCTTTGATTTTTAAAAAGATAAGCAAAATAGTTTTTAATGTGTTAGTTATAAAAATTCTTTTAATAATCTCTTTAATAATTAAGGCACCCTTGCTATCAATTTCATAAATAAGAGTAACGGTAAAATAGACTCTCATAATCTGTATTAGATTGAACAGAATATTTTACTTAAGTGTGGATTTTCATTTCAATTTTCTGAAATGTGGAACAACAAATATGTTTTTTTTCAAATATCCCTGCTAATTTAATAACTTTGAGTAAATCTTTTGGTTTTCTTTTAAAGATATTATATAAAACACCCTTAATTTTCTGTATCTCAGCTCTCCTTCTTCCAAGGTTTAAGGGAATCACACAGTGGAAATAGACTGAAATCTTGTACATTTGTCCTTACTGATAGTCATCAAGATATAATGTCATATAACATATAATGTTCTGGGACCTTGTTTCTTTGTTGGTATAGCTGCATTGGGATTTATGGAATCCTTGGATTTGGATCATGAGGCCGAAAAATGTGGTTTTTTTTTCAACAATATATATGACAGATGTGTGTGATTTGGTAGCGACTGAGAAGGATTCCTACTCTTTGTCTATTGTAGTTACTGTAAACCTTGTTTTGACTTCACGACTTATGAACAATTGAACACTGATCAAAACATGTTAGAAATGATGTATTGAGTGGCATGCAGTGTAGAGAATGAGGACATACATGAGTGTCAGTGTCTACTGGAAGTTGTCCCTGCCCATGGCAGGTGGTTTGTAACCAAGTTCTCTTTAAGGTTCTTTCGAACCCAACTTGTTCCAGAATTCTATGATTCAGTGACTGAAACACTGAGGACACAGCTCTTATTCTCCTTTAAGGACAGAGGAAACTGGACCATCATTCCAGCCACTGAGCAAGACTCTTAGGAGTCTCTCTTTTTTCAATAAATTTTTAATGTTTCATGTAGATGGTGAGTTTTTCAAGGAAAATAAATTACAGAGTAGTCACAACTCAATCATGCAGGTGTTGTATTTCAACACTAAGCTAAACACAGCCATGAGATAAGAAAATAGGTCAAATGTTTCAAAAGATCAGTCACTCTGGGTGATCCTTTTTTTCTTTTTTTTTTTCTTAAAAATTCAGACGTGCCAGCTATTGCAAATGTGTTGCAAACATTTCTAAATGAGAGTGACTTCATATTAATGTACAATTCAGCTCATTACTAAAGCGCCCTGTGATGAGTCATCAAAGAACTGATGCTATGATTTACCTCTGCTTCCAGTGAACTTCATACTTGCCCAGTTTCCTTACCACCTTATATTTTCTCTAGTAAAAAGTCTTGCACAGTTCAAGCTACCCACAAATAGATAGGCACAAAATCATCTTTATCTGGAAATCCCAGGCTACTGATTGTGGTAATTCATACAAAATCCTCTTCAGGTTTCTCAAGAAAAGACATTTTCCCTGGAATACCATAAGGATAGGCAAAATTGCTTAAGACAGAAGGCTTCCCAGGGAAATAAAATGACCCTGTCTTGATTCTGTGTTGCGAATTTGCTAAATTTGTGTAAAAAGACTTGGCTTTCTCACAGGAGGGGCTGGAAAATGGCTGGTTGTCATCACAAGGAATGAAGTTGTGTCAGTTCCAGGCCCTTAGTGTGGGAGCAATAAATTAAAAGGAGAGATAAGCTTGAACTGGAGCAAAACCTTTCCCCACACTTGCTCAAATATGCATTTTTAGGTTATATGTCCCAAATCAAATCTTTTAAGACAGACATGTATAAGCTCTCAGGCAGGATCACTGTGCTCTGTTACACCTGATAACTGGGGTCCCCCATGTTCACCTGAAGATGGGAGACACGTTTGAAAGCCATACTTGGAGTATGTGGCTGTACTTGAGGACAACTCTCCCAGCTTAGATGAATTATGGAGTCTGTGTTGTAATTCTTTCAGTCTTTTCTGACACATCTTTACACAAATCTTTAAATCAGAACTGGAAATGGGAACCTATTCCATTTTCCTACCTCATTTTCTCATATCCTATATAAACAATTCCTATATAAACAATCTAATAAAAAGTTATATTTGTTGTGACTAGCATATATTGTTTTGGTTTGGCTTAGCTTTCTGGTTTGGATTTTTTTAGTTGGTTGGTTGAGGTTTGTTTGTTTGTTTTGGGTTTTTTCTCCCTTCTCTTTCTGGCCTAACAATTAAAAAAAATAAGGCAGTCCAGAGATCCAAGATATTTTGTCACCTTCTGGAACTTGAGGATTGAGGTGGGAACTTTATTAGGCCATAAGAAACACATTGGATGTTCTCCTTGTAAAAGTGTAGAACATAAATATAAAAAAAATTAGCACTGAGTATAAACTACTCTAAGCACCCCATGTTGATTAACAATGAAAGATCTCACCTTTTAAAATAATAGCAATGCCAGTTGTGGAGTGTGAAGAGTGCTTTGAATTACAATGAACTGCCGAATGCATTAGCCACAATATCAAATGCAGTCAAATTAAAATGTTCCCTTCTGACATTTTCAATTAAACCCCATCAAGCTTCCCAACAACCTAGGAAAACTAAATAGACTGTGTGAGCTAATGGAAAAGGCAGCCTGACATCTTCTCCTTCCAAAAATTAGATTAAGCATCAATGCTCTTGCAAAAATCTGTACCAGAACATTAAACAATTAAGAAGTGGCGTAGCAATACTGACCAATGGCCCATCCACTCTTGTGTTGTATCAATTGCTTCTGACAGAGGCCAATACTGAATAAATCAGGGGAAGAAAGAGGAGTTATAGTAAGACCTTGCGATTTCAGGATGCTTTCCATTCAAGCACCTCTAAGTTAAATTTGGTTTTGATGTTTCTGTGGTTCCCTTGACGTAGCATTGTACAATTTCTAATCTTTATACAGACAAAAACCTTTCGAGTTTGAGAAGTGTTATAAACCATTTTACAGAAGTGGGAAGCAGGAAACTGCATGGTCATTTCAAGGTGAGAGAAGGTCTCTGAAAGAGCATTGGAAGATAAGCCAGACACTTTGAAGACTTATTTAGGGCAAACAAAATGAATCTTTCTTAAAAACTCTCAGTCAGGTCTGTCATATGGCCAAGGACTATAAAACAAATATATTGGACCTTGGAGAGCAGAGGGCAAGAGTTGCTCCAGGAATGATCTACTCAAGATTTAAGAAGAAGGTGACAGTTGCATAAGGTCATGAGCAAATCCTTGTAGGTAGGGCCTGGAATGTGTTCCCTGGTGAGGGCAGCCTTAACCAGTCAAGTCAGAAAACTTCTTTCCACAGACAGGCACTGGATAAACTCAGTGACTTTTCAAGTAGGACAGCTCTGTTGCTTCTTAGAACAGACTCAGAATGCTGTGCCTGAACTGGTCCCTAAGTCACCTGACTCAAAAGTCATCTCTAAATAATCAAGGACTAGACCATGTCTCTCACAGCATAAATGTGTAAGACAGAGTTGTGAGTCTTTGACTTCTTCAGACTCTGTTCTGCAAGGGTGAAGGAAAATGACAGACACCAAGCTGTGAGAAACAGTCTTGGTTTCTGGTCCTCAGCTATAATAGGTCAAAGGCAGACTATTGCCTTTTTAGCATCCAGGATATTCCAATTCCCTTTGAGCAAGCAATAAGGAAAATCAGAACTTAGTTTTTAGCTGATGGTTTTTAGTATACAGTGTGTAAATAACCCAGGAATAGGCAAAAGAAATAATACAGATTTTATTCACAAAGGTTAATATGTCTACGTTTTGTGTAGGTTAGATAGTCTGTCCTTGTCTCCCTGTTATTTCTATTATTTTAGATCAGGCAAGAGGTAAAAGTTTACCTGATCTGCATCAATTCCAAGTTAATCTGGGACATAAATAAAGAAACAAATGAGTCCATGACATGCTTTTACCAAAACTCTTAAAGGCATAAAAAACCCCAACCAACCAACCAAACAAAAAAAATATGAAACAGGTGGAAACACCTTTAAAACAGGTGCAACTTTAGAGCTTTATTCTTGCAAAGCTTAGTATTTTTGAGTTTCACTTCTTTCAGTTCAACCTGTTTCATTTTCATGCTATCTTTTTCCATTAAGCTCACACAGTGTCTGACTATGATGAGGACAAACTTCTGGCACTGTTGTATTTGTAAAAGAAACATGCACACACAGCTAATAAGATTTATAGCACAGAAACATAATAAATCAATGCAGAATTGAGTGAGTTGTATTAGGAGAAAGTGAAAATAAGATTTCTCGTTCTGAAATGGATCATAAGGCCAACTGAGAATTGGGTATTGCCTGAGAATTGGTGTGTAGTACCTGTTCTTTCTTATCCTTTTCCTGCATTTTCAAAGTAGACTTTAACACCTAGGTTTATTCCTTCTAATTAAAAAAAGCACAACTGAGGTACCCAAGTGAAGAACCAAATGTGAAATTAAAAGACAAAGAGGATTATACAAAAAAAAAATTTTAAATTTTGTGGTCAGCCTAGTCAAGGAAAATTTTCTAAAATAAGAACAATACCTTGTAGTTATAGAAATTCTTAATAGTTGAAAATATTTTAGTAAGTTTCTATGAGCCCCAGTTAGACATAATTTTTGAAGGTTAAAGGTGAGAATATCAACGACACCACCACACTGACTAAAATGATCTTCAGAGAAGAAAGACTCCTGAAGGTCATCTGATTGTAAGCATGAAATATACTTAAATATGTATTATAAGTGGGTCTTTATGTCCACAATATTTGAACTTATTTTCTGTTTAGTTTGTGGCTACATTAATCATAAACAAGTATTCAGATCACAGTCCCTCTCTTAAAGAGCTGTGTATAAAAATTCAATCATCCTAAACTCAGTGGGAGACAAAGAAGTTAAGAGAAAGAAAATGTTAGTAAGCACTAATAAAATTCCTTGATTAGTTTCATAAAAAAGCTTGGTAGATATCCAGGAAGATCAAGTCTTCTGACTTCTGGTTGAGTCCCTGCTGGCATTATTACTTCTGGTTTTCCTTAACCAAAAACCTAATCTTTGGAGTCCAGGAAATAAAGAAAAATAAAAACTTTTGCTCTTCAGCAAATTACTAGGCTAGAAACTTTGACTCAGATTTCCAAAGGGACCTGATTGTCTGAACCTGGGATTTAGGTACTTCACTTGTATCTAAAAACCCTGCTTTCAAGAAAAAAGGGCCAAACTAACAGTAATTGCACTCTCAGGAAAGTATCACCTCACACCCACTATGAATCCTGGACATAGATACTGTCAGCTGTCAAACACTGGTGGATGAGTAGATAAATTAATCCACCCATCAGTCATTTCATATGGTTCTTTCCAAAGCAATGTATCATCTAATAGATTTAATAATAAGTCTCACAACATTTTCTACCTGTAATACTGGATTGTGTCATATTTCTAACTCCTGGTTTTGGTTCACTTTAGATGGATGTGCCACAGAATAGATCAGACCACACTTCTGGCCTGCCAGATAGTATTAATTTATGATGTTCTCTCATCCTTCCCTAGTGCTTTGGATCAAACAAAGGCACTGTTTAAATAAATAAATTGTAATGTAATGTAATTAAACATTTTCCCATAGCTGTTAAGATCAAGGCAACTAATAATTACCTGATGCAACAATTTTAAAACCCATGACAGACATTTATATAGTTTAGTGATTACTGTCAAAATGTTAAACTATTGAGCCTGGCTCTGCTCACATTATTCAGTTAAGAATGTAAACCCAGCAGAGGTAAAATCAGCAGAAATCAGCCCATCACCATTATTAATTCAATAGAAATATTTATGGATTTGTAAGGCTGGACGAAGCAATTATAGTCTAATCTCATGCTCTTTGTCTTGAACAGAACCTGTAAAATTCACCTAGTAATTCCAGCACCCATCTTAATATCTGTTGTTTGAAAATAAGCTCTGCAATTTTACAGGTCCCAGTTTAAGAGCAATGAGAGCTAAAATATTAATCTGGGTAAAAAGTCATACAGGAGGCCTGAAAGTTGCATTCACATCTCTTCAGAGAAATCCAGTGTTTTAGACATGTACATTTTGCTCCTTAACTACAATACCACAGTTAAATCTTCATTCCCATTTCATGCAGATGTAAATTTTGTGGTTATAAAGTCAAAGCTTCAAGAAGCAGTGTCGCACATCAGATGGATTTGTGGGGTTTATTACAAAATCTAAACCTTTTTATTGAAAAAACTCTTATGTGAACACGTACTTGCATACAATATAGACACACTTCCACAGAAGCACAAATAAGTTATAATTAAATCTTTATATGAAAGAGATCTTGAATCCAATATCAAATTTCTAAACAGAGAGAATTTTGAAATTTTTTCCTACCAAAAAGACCCTGGAGTATTAATGAGAAACCAGAAAACATTCTCAAATTGTATATAACTTAGTGACTTAGACATTCAACAGGAATAACTATATTAACCTCTCTGCAATGCCTCTTTTTGAACAGTGATTTTTTCCAAAGTCCCAAACAGTTTGCTACTGTAAAATAAAGCTTTTCTTCTTCTGATTTTTTGTTTTGTTTTGTTTGGGTTTTTTGGGTTTTTTTTTGTCATAAAAGTTATAGAAAGCTTCATTTTGCATCAGACAAAATTTACTTTGAAGTCACGAGAGGAAAAAAATCAAACAAAAAAAAGTCACTGGAATATTTGCACCACTGAATCTTGGGATATGACTAGCTCAGTAATTTGAACTCTTAACTCAGAGAGTCACCTCACCTCTCTGAACTCTGGTAGCTGCAATGATTCACTGCAATTTCTTTTTTCTTTTTTTTTTGTAAATGAAAATAAACTTGTTTGGAGAGGGCTTTTTTTGCTTGTCGGTTTGGGGTTTTGTATGAGTGTTTTGGTTTGGTTTTGGTTTGGTTTAGTCTCATTTGGGTTTTTCATTTGTTTTTTTTGCCTTTTTTTTCCTTTTTTTTTTTTTTTTTTTCTTTTTTTTAATATGTGTGTGTACAATTCAGTTCCCAACTCCTGCTCCAGATGATCCTTGTTATACCTGTGAAGGGATAGACATGGCCAGGAAGGGACCATGCTTTAAATTACATGATGACATGATGGCTTAAACAATAAATCAGTGAGGCACTACGCTCCTGCAAGCACGTCCATCCAAGCCCCCATTTCTCCCTTGGAGGTTTACAGGGAATCCTTAAACGCCAGGATGAAAGGAGCCAACCAACCTCTGAATGCTAAAACTTTGGTGGCATATTTTTAAGGCTGATTTAATGTAACTCAGTTTTTCCCTCAGAGGATTAGTCTGTCTCAACACACCCATGCTGCTCCAAAGGGATCACAGAAGGAAAGTAAATGATGGTGGAGGCTGGAGGCAGAGCAGGGGTCTCTGCGTCCCTCCCTGGGCCTCCTGCTCCTTCCCGACAGTCGCACAGCCTAGAGGTTCTGCACCACTTGCTGGCCAGATGTTCAAGACAGCATCCCTACTGGAAGGTTGCGACAAAGCCCCCGAGAGTTGAATGAAAACAATCTGTCAACTAGGCATCATCATAATTTTTTTTTCCATATTCCATTATTCCACACCTTATGTCACTGTTTTTAGTTCCTAAATTACTCGTTGTTTTTGTTCTTTTTTTCTTACATTCGCTCCTTCTGACAGTATTTTTTTTTTATTTTAATGACATTCCACTGCTGAGATTGTTCTTCAGAATGTCAGCACTTCCTTCCCCAACCCAAGGTGGTGTAGGGGGAGGGGGAAGAAGAGAAAGAGAGGGAGGGGAGGAGTGAGGGAAGGCAAGGATGTTTCAATTATTCAGAAAGATCCAGAGGTTCAACATGCAATGACACCGACAGTAGGAAGTATGATAAATGCTCTGATTTACATCCAACTCCCATTAGATAGTTTCAGGAAATTATGATAAAGTGATTATTTACAAGGAAAACCTTTACAACTTAATTAAATAAGACTAAGTTTCTAATTTGAGAGGAGAGAACAGATATAGTAAATAGGATTTTTTTTCCCTCTGATCAATATGAAGGCATTTTCAGCTTCTGAATCCACTGTACAACTTCTCATGTATGTGCAGGTTACTAAGATGGTACCTGCAGGCCCAAAGGACAGGTGGGTGTCAAGGGATTTCTGTGGGGGCTTTTATTACAGGTCTGAGACAAGATGTTCCAGTGCAGTCCTCAAGGCATAGAGGCACTGCAGTAGTCTTCTGTCCTAGTGACATCCAGCATGCCTAGGGAATAGAAAGTCTCCTTCAAGAAAGGATGGAAAGACTTTTATTGCACCAGAAAGTCGTAGACAGTGGATATTACAACAAAAACAGAAAGAAAAAGAAAATTATCATTTTAATGTTGCTATGTCCTTGTTGTTCTTGTCCTGATTTATTCAATGATTTTCTGTGTTCAGGACACGAGTAGATGAGTGGGGTCTCTTCCTTTGATTTGATTAAGTGGGGTAAGCAGTGGTAACAAGTTAAAGTATTCACAATTATTATACAGAGAAAAAAAAAAAAAAACACAACAACAAAAAGAAAAACAAAAAAACCCCACACCTCTTGTGAGTTATTTTTACCTTGTATCATCCAATCCCTCATGGATATACAAGACCTCAGATTTCTTAATTTTCCAGATACACTAGAAATTCTGTCTTTTATTTTTCTTTATCAAAAAGCTACTGAGGAAGATCTCAGAAAACAAAAGCAAGGGCAATCCTTTCATTTATGTGAGAAGGATAAGCCTGAAGAGCAGACAGCCGGAACCATGGATTACAAACAGTGAACATTAACACACGCCCATCTACAACCCTGTTACATCTCTGAAAAAAGTGCAGGTCACAAAACCAGTCTCCAAAGTTTCATCTTTCCACAGCTGTTGTATAATGCAGAGGTGGCCAGCGATGCTCCTTTAGGAGCTGGTGCTCAAAGTGTTCTGACTCATTTTCTTGTCCCTTATGTAGCTTGGGGGATTAGACTGAGGTGTCTCAGTTAAAGACCAGTGGCTTTTGCTTCCTTTAAAGTCAGTGAAGGAAGGAAGGCAGGAATTCTGGAAAATGACTGTCTTTGCGAGACACATCCATCACTGAGTGTCTTGAGAATGGGCCTCAAGGTGGAAAGTCTTCTGGAGGCCCCTCAGTTAAACACCAGAAGTGGGACGTGACCTACATGTGCCTCATAATGTTGAAATACAGATGTGCAGGTCTGGACAGCTAGCCCATAGCAGCTGTGACTGTGGACCCTGGGCATGAGGAAGACTTCACAGCAGACAATGCTGTGAGGGAGCAACATCCCTGATTCCAAATAGTCTGTCTCAAGAGAATGGGGAGTACATGGATCAGATCTCTCTCTTTATAGTCCAGTATTCTAGTTGCAAATAATGGGATTTAGGAAACAGAGGTGTGATGAGGCAGACCTAAATAGCCTTCGTGAAGCATTACTGAGGAAGAATGTTGCTGCAAGTAGTCACTAAGTCGGAGAGATTAACGGTGGAGAACTGTAGTTCCCAATGAACTAGTTTGTGAGTAAGGAGAGTGTTGCCATATTGCTTTCTGCAATACACAGGTGGTATTTTGTCCAGACTACTGGGGGTACAGCATGTTTAACACTGCTTAGGAGTGCTACCCCGTCACTTAACTCAGAGAATAGGAACGTGTAAAACACCAAGGCAAACAGCTGAAAAAAATTTAGGAAAGGATAGAATGTAAAAAAGTCAATTATTGTCTGGCCTGGGGACAGGCTGACACCTACGGACTGACAGAAGTGCTGGAGAACCCCTAATATCCAGAAATGGCTCCAGCCTCATTTTCACTCTATAGCCAGCAGACTTGCAGCTACAAATGAAGGGGAAAGTGAAATTGTAGAGACGATGATTTGTGATCTAAGATCATTATAAATAAGAACATCAGAAATCCTTGAAAGAGAAAAGAATCCTCTATGGTCCTATTATGCCTGTTCCTTTTGTTTACCTCTTTTTGAACTGCCTATTTTTTTCAACTAACATTATATATCACAGGCTTCTCCAACCTGTGACTGACCTTTCGAGTTAGAATGTGGATAAAACAAACTGCTGAAAAAGTATTACTTAAAGATGTAGATATGAGGGACAAATATAAGATAGATATTTTTTTTTTTTTTTTTTTTTTTAAGTATGTGTGTATATCTGTAGCTCCAAAACTACTCAGTTGTGAAAGCTTCTGAGGAATGGAAGGAAAGAAAATGTCTGGATTTTTCTCTGTGCATCCTATCTGGTCTTCTGCACCTCAGCTCTAGGGATAGCTCTTAATGATGAAAATGAGGTTGCATTAATTTCACTCTGGGATCAACCAGGGGAAGGACACAGCATATTAGTCATCAGGGCTGGGTTCTCTTTTATATTCATCTGCATGCATTAACCTTCATCTTATTTGTTGAGTTAGGTTGCTTTTTGTATATCATGAATAATTTCATTAAGCATTAAAATTTACCCACACTGTATCTTTGGGTATTTTTATTTTTAAAATATTTACAATTTGTAATGCATAATAAATATGTAGTAGGCTGGGTATGATTTCTCAGGGTTTACTATTATCTAAGTCTGTCATGTCCTATAACCTTTCTTGGTTTATACAATATGCAGTGCCTTAATGTAGCGTCAGTGCTGTTATCATGGGTTGATGGCAAAAGGACAGCCATCTTGACACTCTCCACTCACTAATCTCTTCTATTTTGATTTGATTAGCATATAAATTCTTCTGGATTTATGCAATATCTGTGGAAATGTGTTAAAAATACTTGTCAGTGTCCTTATTTTGAGGGTTAGAATCATAAAATCTTGGAGGGAGGAAGTTCTTCTGGTTTTGTATGATGACAGATTTCTGGCCCTCAAAAAAAAGTAACGATACACAGATGATTTTAGTGCCTTTTGGTGGTTTTTTATACTGTTTTTTTTCCTGGTCTTGAAAGGCTAGCACAGCTGCTTCTTGAACTCTGTGGGGCCTGGGGCTGTGACCATGGCCCTGGGGAGCTTCTTCCAGTGCCCCACTACCCTCTGGGGAAAAAACCTTTAAATATCCAACCTAAACTTCACTTTAAAAAACTTCCTGCATTCCCTCCTATTGCTGGTCACCAGACAGCAGAGATCAGTGCCTGTGTCTCTGCTTCCCATCACAAGGAAGTTCTAGACTGCAATAAGGTCTCCCCTCAGTCTCCTCTTCTCCAGGCTGAACAGACCAAGTGCCCTCAGCCATTCCTTGAATGGTTTCCCCTCTGGACCCTTAACCATCTTCGTAGCTCTCCTTTGAACATTCTCTATTAGCTTCATAACCTTCTTAAATTGTGGCACCCACAATATTCATAAAACCTTAGAGGACATGGCTTTGCTTCTGTCTGCTGCTCCACATAGAGGAGATCTCCCAAATGCTCTGTGCTGTACCTGCCTGTCCCGTGTGGACGCTGCAGCTACTCTACAGCACACTGAAAAGTAACAGGATCTGTATTTAAAGAAACAGAATTGAACCCCTATGGTCATCATGGGACTTTGACACGTAGTCCACTGGAAGACACTCTATTTGAGTTTGTGTGTCTTAATCTACAAAAGGAAATTCTCACTGACAATCTTCACTAAATAAACTGAAGCCTTCTGTAAAATAAAGAGGCATCATTACAGGTGGTAGAAGTGAAACTGTAACAGGAAGATTTAGGTGGGAAAAGTTAATTGAGAGGCTGGTGAAATACCAGGATTGTGGTGGATGGTTTGGAAATCTTTGTGGAAGAGTTGGAAAATATTTGGAATGATATTAGAATACCTTTTCTTTCTTAATCAAGACCATATATGACACAGCCTCTCTAGGTAGTTCCACGCCTATGTTTCCACATTATCTTGGACTCAAAAAATCCCAACCCAACCCAACTAAACCAAACCAACCAACTAACAAACCCACAAAAAAAAACAAAAACAAAACAAAACAAAACAAAAAGCCCCAAAAAAATCCACCCTCCAGAAAACCCCCTCCAAAACCGCATTGAAAACAAAACAAACAAACTAAAAAGAAAACATGCAAAAACAAATGAACAATAAAAAACACACACTGCAATAACCATTTTTCCTCGACATGAAAAGTTTTGGGGAAAAAATAAAAAGTACTCAGAAATGTTGGAATGTTTTGTTTTGACATTTTCAGTCAAAACAAAATGCTTCCAGATTCCCAGATCAAAATATTTGATTTTGGTGTGTTAAATTAAATGACAATGTTTCATTTGGAGTCAGTTCAATTGTAAACTGCATCTGGTTACAGTACTGTAGTGCCTTATGGGAACTGGAACTTGAGTGCCAAATGCCCTCAATCCTGCATATAAAGCATGGACTATATCTTCCATGATGCCTGATCATAATATGTTTCCCATAATATATACTATAAGCTGAAACCAAGATCACAGAGCCTCTGTTTGTGGTATGGTTCAGCCCAACAACCCAATTTATTTATGAGAAACTCTACACTTTTAAAACAAAAACAATACATAAAAAATGACAGAAAGAAAACACCAAACTCAATAGAAAAAGTTACTTCCATTTTTCTTTTCACAGAAACTACAGAAAAACAGACCTAATTTTAAAAATCATTTCTTACAACAAATCATGAAAAAAAAAAAAGCTATTTTCAAAACTACAGGCAGTTTTAGGTATTGTTGATAACACTGAACCAGTTCTGTTCCTGACATCAGTGCAGACCAACAATTTTTTTTCATTTTATTTCAGATTTTCAGGGTCTTTTCGACCCTTTCCTTTTCTGCCTAACAGACAGGCTGCCGGAAACAAAATGAGAGAAAAACAAGTAACTGCCAGAGTTCCTTTATGCATTCACTGAATTGTGCACAGAATCCCACAGCTGAGGTCTCCAAAGGGATTTAGATACCTAAATCCATGTGAAAACCTGGACCTTAGTCTATTAAAGACTCTTTTAGCATAGATCTGCCACCTTCACTCATTACTTTCTGCCTCAGGACCTGGAGGGAGTTTTGTTGTCAATGTGTGCTAACATCTGGCCCTGACTAATTGACATTAGGGTAAGAAGTGACAAACAAACACAACTACAGCATCTCAGAATATTCATCGCAAATAATTTATGCAACTAATTTAGCTCCCCTCCTTTTCTTTTTCCATTTGAGGAATCTGCAAGGGTGGAATGTGACCTTTATGGATTAGTGTCTTTGCACTTGCTCATTGAGCAGTCTGTGTGAACAATTCTGAGCCTATGGATTTCTTTCAAGCTGCTAGCTATGAATGTCCACTAATCCTGATTCACTGTTCATGCCATATGATTGGTCACCTCTGTCACCCCCCTTTTTTTTTTTTCCTTTTTTTTTTTTCCCTTCCCCAACTTGTTGTCTAATTGGTTGACCCCAGTGTTATAAATAGCAGGGAAAACTGAATGAATCACAGAGGTTTTGTGTCTGTAGGAAAAAGGGGGGATGAAACAGCAGGAAATAAATTGGTGTAGGGATTTTAGATACATAGATGCACAGATTTGAGCTGTAAAAAGAGTTCTGTTTGTTCCCCATCTGACACAAAGAGATAGACAGCTCTTACGCATGCCTTGTATCCCATTCTTTCCTGTCACATTCCTCCAAAGCCATCACATTTATAGGCAATATTGTTGGGAGACATTTTGTTCCCAATCATTATGCTGGCAGTGGGCTCTTTTCTTACTGGGCTTACTGGGCTACTTTCCTCTTACTATGCACATGTATCCCATCTTGCACTAGAAGATCCCTACCTCAGCTGAAATTTCTTCCTGTTTCAGTGACAAATTCAAAAAAAATCCAACAGATAAGCTAGTTCCTCTGAAGTCATGCTTGTTTACTTCTCACCAATGTGCTCTGATTCATAAAAAAAACCCCTGTTCATAGTTCTTAATTAAACACAAATAAACTGAAATTTTATATGCAGATATTATATATGTATTTATATACATTTATATACAAAAATATAAATAATAACCTAAGCCTGATATACCCTGGGAACGAGTAAAAGGAAGTATGTAAATATAATCTGAACAAACTCTTGTTTAAAGGTCTATTTGACCAAATACATTTGGAGGAAAAAAAATTTCCTCCTTTGCCCAGTTTTAATGAGGATATGAAAGCACTGGAGCCTGTGTAACTCAAGTCTATAAAACCAGTGAAGAATAAGGACTGTCAGCTATTACCAGTTCTCTGTAGGCCCTGTTGAACCAGTGGTCTACAGGGAAAAGACAAGGGAGTTTATTACCTATCCCCTGAGCCACCCATTTTTCCCTAGGGAGGCTTTTTGACATCAGGGGCTTTACTGAAACATATGAATTAGAGTGGAAATTGAAAGTATTCAAATATAAATTAATTTATACCCAAGGGTTATTCATGCCAACTAGCAATAAATATGCTGGAAGTAAAAAAGGCTAATTTGAATGAATATGAGTGGGCAAAAAGCAATCAAGGGCAAGAAAGAGGCATATGCAAAGTATAAAGCATCATATAGAGCAAACAGAACATAAAAGATTACAGCAGAAAATTAATGTATAAAAAATAAAAAGTAAGAATCCTGTGATTGTGGGAACTATCTTTCTCTATTTTGCTGTTAAATTGGCATTGCCAAACCTACCTCATTCTTCTGTGACCTAAAAGACCTGCACATAAACATGTCAAAAATAAAACTAAGGTTTCACCCAAGATTCTTGTGGACACTTCTCTAAGACATTAAGTTAGAAAAAGTGGCCTCTTAGGCCTTGTTGCTGGCTGTGAGGTGAAAGAGTGATGGATGCCAGGACAGGAATGAGAAAGGCTGTTGTGAGACAATGTTGAAAGAGGAAAAAACAAACAAACAAAAAAAACCCCCAAAACCAACCAACCAACCAAACAAAACCAAACCAAAACAACAAAAAAACCCACAAACAAACCCAAAATACCCCAACCAAAACCACACAAACATCCAAAAGAGTTTAGTAGCAACTCCTGTCAATTCCCTTCACTGGTTCTGTAAAAGTCTAGCTGGCATCCTATCTGATGTTTTTCATACACAAGCATGAGTGTATCACTGAACATATTTTGTTTATAAGGTCAAGAGAGACCACCAATGCCTTCTGCTGAAGATCTGCCCATAGAGGTTTTTGTCCTTATCTGTTTCTGAGTCCTGGGTCACATGGTAGATTATTTACAATGACAGAAATGTGCAATTTCTGTGATTGCACAGGGTCAAAGGAAGATGTAATTTTTATCACTCTGCCTGTTTTCATCCCAGGGTAATTAGTTACTTGCTTTCATGAGTAGTAAATTTGTAGTTACAAGATAGAAAAACAAAAAAGAATAAGAATGGCAAATTGAATTGGAGTTGAGGAAGAATGTGGAGAGAGGCTAGGGCTAAAATTAAAATTGTTTTGCCTTTACTAGGATAAATCATCTATGACCTTGTTTGAGCTGAAGGGCTGAATGATACCTTTTTCCCACTACCCTTTAAAAGCAGCAATGGAAAATATTTCTATTCATATCAGTTAGTCTTTTAAGAAAGCAGAACTGCTATGTTTTGGGCCTAAACTACTTGTCTGTGTCTGATTAATTAACCTAGAGGCTTTCCCAATACTCCCCACAGATTTTGTCCCTGGCTTTGATTAATTTAATTAAAGATCGCCAGCCTTTACTCACCCAAGGGGCACCATGTCTAACATGAGGAATAAAAATTTTTTTTGAAGAAGTAATAGGAACAGCTGAGGGACACAAAAAAGCAGAGCAATTTTCCTGTGTTTTGGAGACGGTTTTTGAATAATCTGCCGTGGAACCCAAGTGTCCCGTATTTGAGCAGATGTGCAGTTACACACAAACACAGAATGTGGAAAATGAAACAATTTCGTGAGAAATGTCTGGATTTGTAGTCAAAATGTCATTGTTAATTGCTGTACCTCTAGGATAATTTCAACGTATTAAATCCTAGATTTTTCCATAGGTTCAGACACTGTCCAGAATTTGACAGTCTGTTCCCACGAGAATCTGCTCTGATTCACAGTAGAGAGGACTCTCTAGGAAATATTATTTTACTGGATGCACCTAAATCTGAAGACCTGTGATTTACCCCTGGTGCTGCTCTCTCCTGCTGCGTGACTTTGGTTAGCTCTTATTCCCTTTCTCTGTTTCCTCTTTTCACCAATTGTCTCCTTCTTTGCTCAGATTTTCCCTTATGATGTCTCTGTGAAAATTGCCTTCTCACACCTTTCCTTGTTTGAGGTGTGTCCTGTGTTAGTGCTTCATGATTTCCAGACTTTTCTTCTTTCTTGGATTACATGTATTGTAACATTTGGTTCATGGCAGCACAACTGATGCTCCGAGGGAGACAAGACAAGAGCTGCACCTTCTGCCCTTCATCTAAACAACAATAGACAGTAAGCCGGGAAGCGATGGTGCCAAAACCTCCAAAAATGATGGTTTTTCAAAGATACAAGGTTAACAAAATAGCACGTCCATTTTTTTCTGATGGTCCCAAGTTATTCATGTTCCTTGGAAGGCATTCTGGTATCATCCTGGCCACTTCTGACTATGCGATGGAGGCCAGATCTGACTGGTTGACTCTGATCTGACTCTGACATCATGGTTTCCAACACCGGTGACGCCACAAACTGTGTCTGACATGCACAGGCTGACAGAATTTTGGAGACCTCTTAAGATGCCTGACACACTCTGCTATGTTTGGCTTTTATTAGTACTTTACTTTCATCCTTGTTTTCTCCCCCTCCTCTCCTTGCTTTCCCCCTCTGTTTTCAGAGAAGCAAATGCTGACAGAATGAAAGCAAATTGTTCAAAGTCTACTTGAACACAGCACGTTAATTTTAGGATTGTTAGCTACATGTTTACATGTCTGGCTTTTTGTGGAGGGCTTGAGCTGTGCAGCAAATGAGTCCAGACATATTTTTATTCAGTTCTCCCTGTTTCCTGCCAGGAAGCTCAGGGTAGCTGAGGATACATGCTGTGTATACCACCCCAGCACAACTTTACACCCATTTCAGCTGCCTCCGATATCAGCCCACCTGCACCTGTGTTTTCCTGGTTTTGGGGAACAGTGTGAGTATAGTCAGCCAAGTGCTGGCAGTGAGGATGTCACAATTTCCTTAGTCTTAATCAATAAGCATGCTTTTTTGTCTTTGCCTTGTTCCTGAAGCTTAGCTCTGCAGGGCAGCAGCTCACAGAGTACCAGCACCTCCTTTGTATACCCTGCCATACAAATGGGTCCTGCTTTTTCCTCTTCCCCTCCAGGATAAGTTGGGGTGAAGAAGATGCTCTGAAAACAGGTACAATATTCCAGCTCTGTGGAGTGAACACAAAGAGAGAAATGAGCTATAAAAACATCCCACACACTTGGTTATGGGGCTAAATTCAATAGCCCCAATATAGGCAGTGAATTTGCCCAATATAGGCAAATTCACCCCCTTCTAATTCCCTGCATGTTTTCCAAGTATGCTTTGCACATTTGAGGAGACCCCTTCCAAGAAGGCTTAATCTCATTGCTATTCTTTCCTTTTACCCTTTTAAAATGTGAGAAATAAAAGGATTCCCAGTTTCTCTTTTTGTTGTTGTTAAGATATTATTGAATTAACTTGGAGATACACTCTGTAAAAAAACCCAGTACTGCTGACAAATTCAACTGTGAAAAACATTTCTAGGCAGTTTCTATAGTCCTGGGCAAACCCTGATGTATTCTCTACTGGCACACGCCACTAGTTTGGGCTTCTGACCAACTTTGGATTCATCCCTGTAGCCAAACAGTTTCAAGGGTGAAACAAGAGTATTAGGTCAATCAAAAAACTCAGAGCAATTGTCTTTCTCTACTAACTTCAGTAGCACTACCAGGGATAAAGAAATGAAAACACTGTACCCTGCCTTCCCCTTCCTTCTCTATCCCCACCCTTCCCCCCATATCCCTGTCAGCTGAAATAGAGGGCAAATCTGTCATTAAATATTTGTAAATGCTCAGCTATCTGATGGCAGCTGTTTTCTAACTGTATTGGGAAGCAGAGAACAGGTGCTTGCAGGAGCTGCAGAATTTTTTGGGGTTTTGGTTAGACTTTGGGTTTTGTTTGGGGTTTTTGTTGTTTGGGGTTTTTTTTGGTTCTTTTTGTTTGATTTTTTGGGTTTTGGTTGGTTTTTTTGGCTTTTGGTTTTTTTCCTTCTCTCAACATTATCCTTCCTTTCCCTTTATTCAGAAAGAAATAGAAAGTGAGAGCAGACTTTGATGTAACATGCTGTTCATTACACAGTAGTCTTCTCCTCCTGAGAAGCCCTTAGAGTAGGTAATCATTGCTTTTTGCTTTAATAATTGTTAACTAACCAAACCAAGTTTCCAAGTTACGAAAAAGGGAGGAGTCAGTATTATTTACATGGTACTGTGGTTTGCAGTGAGTTTCAAGAAACTGAGATCCTGTCATACAACTTCTTATAATTAAATTTAACTAATCAGTCCCATAATTTCTCCTATTAGTTTTAGCTAGACTAGAAAAGGTCAATGCCCTGGCAAGCAATGATTCGCAAATAACAGGTGCAGCCAGTTTCTATTATACTGCCATGGGACACTGCTCTGTCACTTTTATTTACTGAATCAATCCACCAATGTCCAGCAGGAGAACAACAGTTAAATGGCCATTAATTGTAGGCTGATGTGCAGATGAAACAAATCTCCAAAGGGACGGTAAACCTTTGTTCTTCAGTCTCCTCCAGCTCACACAATGGGATTAGCAGTAAATCACTCAATGCTTCATATTCTTATTAAAAATTTACCATACTGGTCATCCCAGGTGACTTACATACAATCAGGGCATAATTTCCTTTTTTCTTTCTTTTTTTTTTTTTTTTTCCCAGTTTTTCAATGCACTTATTTAAAGTATTCATGGTTAAACAAGCAATTAACACATAAAAGCTGGTAATGTGCATGGTGTATCTCTGATTATCTTGCTTGGTGTTTCAGGGGTAGGGATTGTTAAAGTTGTTTTAGAAAAATCTTTCCAGAAATTAAATTTTATCTTCTTTTGTTGCAGGCTTTTATTTGTTTTATTTATTTATTTTATTTTTTATTTATTTCATTCATACTGTGCCTCCTGAAACACAGTTTTAAGGGTACACACTCAGCCTTCAGAAATAGGAATGATGGAAGCTGATGCAATGGCAGTTCAAATGTGTTTCAAAAATCTCCCCATAGCAGAGGCCTTTCACTCATCCTGTGTATCCTGGATAAGTTAATGATTCCCTTAGATGACCACAGTCTTGAAGGGTTTGGGATTGAGCCTTGTAAGTCCAGTATAGTGCATTGCACGGATGGAGCAACAACCCTCCCAAATGGAAACTGAGAAGTAATGAGATGATGCCTTCCCCTCCTCCACTTCCTGGACTAGAACAGAGAGAAAGAAATAGAAACTGTGGTACATGGTACCTCAGGGGCTTTATTTAATTATCCTTATTGAGACAGTTACATTTGCAAAACAAGAAAAGGTGCCTATCTGAGTGTGGCAGGCACCACTGACAAACACAATATATCAAAGCAGAAAGAGCAGCCTCATAACGTACTATATTTCTAGGTAACCTCACAGCTGAAACAATCAACTAAATTCCCCATCTCCCTCACCTAGTGTATCATCCCTAATGATGCTTGCTTCTTCAGCAATCTTTCCAAAGAGAAGCATTTTGAATTAGGCCCTCATTCAAAGCTCAGTGTAATCAAGAAAACTAGCACCAGTATATTAACCTAAGACTAATATGTAAGCTGAGAAATCACCTTCTTCTTCCTACCCTTTCTCCTATTTGTGCATCCACAACCCTGTGAAAAGACCTTGTGTTACGTTTATCATAACCACTACCACTGTTTTACTGGAAAGATCCCTTTTCTAATGCACAATCTATATCAATAAACCTCATACCTGTTCACATTAAAGCACTCACTATTTAATTAGAAATTTTGTGTATTCCCTTTCTCTTTCATGTTTGCACAGTAATTTATGAATATCTGTGATATCTCCAAATACTTTTTCCACAATCTTTAATTTGAAGATTGACAGTCAGTAACTTTCCAGGTCAGACAAAATTCTGTCACCACTGGTTCAAAATGGGAGTTTCTTTCTCTTTGCTACAGCTGGTCAGCTGAACCTTCTTACATGTTCTCCAAAGTCACCTGTTTAGAGTCATCTAGGTCCTTTGTGAAAATGTGAATCCATGCAGAGTCCACCTACATGCATCCCCCAGGGTTTTTCTGTTGATGGATGCTATTGGTAAGTTATTCGGTTCTTAATTATTTCACTGCTTGATTTCTTGATATTACACCATTTCACCAGTCTGAAATGATGTAATGTCACTTAAGAGCATATCCCAATGTCTGACTAACTTTCTGCAGCCAGGTGGAGACAGAGAGCAAAATACATTTCTGGATCTCGTCGTTCATCTGTATCTGACTTCCTGTGAAATGGGAAAGGAAATATACTTCTACATCTCAAGTGTATTGTGAGAAATGTGCAATATTTTAGTGATAAACCCACAAGCACCCAGGAAAGTTAAGGATCTGATTTAGAAATATTTTTTTTTTCCTACTTATTCTAATTATTTTAATTGGGTAATTAAAGAGGTTGGTATGTTCTTGGCAAGCCACTTTTTCTAGGCACCCAACAGCTTCTCAAAAAGATTGAAAGACAGCTTATGTTTACATAAAAACATAAGCACACATATTTACACTTTGGGAGAGCAAGCCCTAAACCTTATAGTGAAGTTAATCTGAATTAGAAAATGGATGATACCAAGAATCTTTCCGGGCTGTAAGCACATATTACTAGGCCATGTGGAACTTGTCATCAACTAATACATCCAAGTCCTTCTCCTCAGGGCTGCTCTCAGTCCGTTCTCTGCCCAGACGGCGTTTTTGCTTGGGGTTGCTCCTATCCACATTCAAAACCTGGCACTTGGCCTTGAGCTTCATGCAATTGTCACAGTTCAACCTCTCAAGTCTGTCCATGTCCCTCTGGATGGCCTCCCTTCCCTCCAGTGAGTGACCACACCACTCAGCTTGGTGTTCATCAAACTTGCTGAGGGTGCCCTCAATCCCACACTCCTTGTCATCAGCAAAGATTTTAAACAGCACTGGTCCCAATACCAACTTAGACCTTATAAATTAATATATTTGCTCTGCCAAAGGGAAACATCCATATGATTAAAAAAACCCATGAGTTTCAGAAGACACCTCTTCTTGTAATTAATCGTAGGCAGCAAGAGAGGTTTTTATTTGACTTACTCATCCTATGACTTCTCTCTGGTCACAAAGGAGAAAGGTGATTCATCTCATTTCAAAATGGCAATCTAAATTAGGTCTCAGAATAATCTAAATTGTGCCTGAAGAAGGGTCCGTTAAGGTTCATGGGAGCCTTTCTGACACTTTCTGAGAGGTAGCTGAACTGGAAGATTTTTGGCTACATGAAAACACTTGAAGATGCTGAATTTAATAATTTTACAACCCATCATAATGTCTGAAGTTCCTGATGGAGGCTGGGGTCCCATAAATAGTTTCTTAAAGAATTGCAAAATTTTAGAAACTATAGACCTGTGGAGGTCCTCTGTTGGACCTTCTTCTCACAGCGGGATTGTTGCCATCACTAAATTAGATAATTCATGGCCTTTTCTAGAAGAATGATGAAAACCTTCAAGGATAGTGAGTAAGAAATCCCTTCAGATAACCTGGTCCAGTGGTTTTCTACCCTCTCTTCATTTTCCAAATGTCCAGCCTGTCCTCCATCCCCAGCAAGCAAGCAAGCAAACAAGCAAATAAATGAAGAAATGAATAAACAGAGGGGTAGATAAATTTGGGACTTTTTGATTCTTATTCTTTCTTTAATTTTTGTCACAACAAGGAGTTTGGCATTGTCCCCTTTCTAAAACCTTCAACAACAGTAGCTGTTACAGCTTTGCCCCTGACAGAGTTTTGCGGAGGAGATTTCTACCAATATGCAGAGATATAGATCTCAATTCATGGCAGCACATTGAAGGGAGTGTCACAGGTACCAGACTCTTTGCATTCTATTCACTCTGTTCCTCCCACTCTTTCTCCCTCCATTTTCTTTCTTTAACACATGCAATTTCTCCTAAGTATCATGGATGCAATTATCCCTGAAAAATATTACAAGCATGGCAGAAAGAATGCCACATTTTTTAACGTAGTATTTCCACGACCAACACACAGAGTAGTTTAAGATTAGCTTGGCAGTGAGACACACAGATACATTTCCTCAGTTTGCAATAAGTTTCCCAAGTGACCATAGGATAATCATCTGTGCTCCCCTTGTCTCCTATCTCCCGCTGTGAAGCAGAATATTCCGTGTCATCTACTAAGAGAACTATAAGGTTAAAAATATTGATAAATGCAGGTTCTTATAAGTATTATTTTCTTTGGTTGATTTTCTTTTGTTATGGGTCAATTTGTTAAACAGAAACTTTAGAAATTAGTGATCATAAATATTTTTATGACACTTCATAAGTTAGGTAGAACTTAAATTAGAAAATAATAATAATAATGATTAATTATAGTTTCTTTTTTAATTCATTGGTAATTTCCACTCTTCCATAGCTGTATGTACTGCTTTGCTAAGTCACAAGAAAGTCAGACCCCTGCTGTCTGTCAGTTCCCTTCTGAATTGGACAGATAACATGAAAAATAATTCCTTTCTAAAAATAACTTTTTCTCCTGGGCATCTCTTTGTTTTTTCACTACTGGCACCCATTAAGAGGTGAGGCATAGATGATCTTTAAAGCTTGGATCACGTAAAGCAGCTAAGACAGGTTTGGGAGGATCGTCTGCACTTGGAAATTCTTGTGTCATTGTCACATGCAGTACATGAAACATCCATCAACTTCACATCAGAAACAATATTCTCCTCCTTTGAAAAACTGGTCCTAAAGGTTTGCAGCATGTGTCCCAGAAGACTAATGATGAGTGTTGGTTTTTGATTGATAGAAACTGTCTTTTTTTTCTTGAAATCATATATGACCAGCCACAGAGGCACAAAAGAATCCATCACTGCTTAGACAGGAGGGGGAGAAAACAGGGGCACTCAGTACAGCAGGGGTGGTCATACTTTGCCCAAATAATTTGAGGACCGTATTGGTAAGTTGCCAAGAGCCGAAGGGCTGCATTGAATTTGCATTAAATGGAGCAGATGGCATCAGCTGCCCTCAACTTTAATGTTGAAATGTGGCCTACAGAGCAAATCTGTACAAAACTTTTCTAATTAAATCTGAAACAACATGCCTCATCTATTTCCCAGTAGCACAGCCTTTCTGGTGGCATTTCTGCAGTTCTGCTTCTAGCTTCAGCCAAGAGAGACAATGGAAGAACTGCAAAGAAATGAAAAATAAGAACACACAGTACAAGCAGTTTTATCCCAAATGTTTTTTGAAGCACCAGATGAGAGTGAGTGGACTAGAATTAATCTCCATTATCTTTACAAGTTAGTGCTCTTTGTAATAAAAGTGTGTTATTGTATTTATTAAATGTGAACTTCTGGACAAACCAAGCAGTGAAGTCTGGTCAGAGGTAGAACAAGGGAAAGCCATATTGCAAATCAACTTCAGCATTCATTAGATAAACTTGCAAAAGGCAGATAAGGCTAACACTTTCAAATTTGCCTGTTTTGCCATACATAAAACGAAATAATTTGCAATAGTCAATAAACCATGCTTTAGCTGTATTCATGCACTTCATTGACAGACTGTGTGAACATTTCCCCCAAGAATTAAACAGATGACACCATAAATAATTCCATTACACCAACAATTTCTGACAACAGCTGTTAATCCACTCTCTGCAGTGAAACTCAATAGCAGGTAATGGTGTTTAGCAGTTATGAAACCTACCCACTTTTATTTCCTGGGAACAACTTTTCAAAATGTTTGCTTTACTGATTTATTTCACTGTCCATTACCTTAGCTGAAGATATCCTTTCCCCATCCCTGCTTCTCATAAGAAAAGAGGAGATAAAATTATGCAACCACGTTAAGTCCTATTATTTTTAATTATTATCATGCATATATGAAATAATAATTTACTTGAATTTTAATAGTTGTGACCAGACATCTGCATCTGGTGAGATTATGAGCAAACATATATTTTAAAAATAAAATGAGATTAAACTAATAACTAAGCCAAAGTTAAAACTCTTCATTCAATGCCTTCCTCTAGGAACATTTGAGCCAAATTTTCTCTTGGTAGAAATCCACCAACATCAGGATAAATAAGGTCATTTTTTGTTTCCTCTGTGGAACAGACAGGGAGAATATGTGTCTTTTTTAGTTTATAAATAAGTGGTCAATAAGGTAATTGAGTGAGGAAAGAAGAAAAAAGGTTGTGAATAACTAAAATTGATTTTTACACATAGATCCCTGAAATAGCATTAACTATTTGAGCACTGTACTTTATTTCTATCTTAAGTTACCTCATCTACTGCACAGTAATAGTCAATAAGATACTATTGACTAAAGAAAAATACAAACAAACAACAAAAAACCCAAACCAAAAGCCAAAACTCCTTCTGGATGATGCAAAACCAACACAGGAATAAGAGATGGAGATAACGAGAAGTGGAGAATCAATCCAAACCACTCCTTCCACCTCTTCTGTGTCTCAGTGCAAGTAACTTCCATGCTAGAAATAGAATATGACAAAAGGGAAGGAGTGAGAATTTTGCCAGAAGGTAAGACTGGATCAAACAAAGGTGAGCCTCCTCCTCTATCCCCCTTGGCACTGGAAACACTGGGCATACTAGCACATTTGCCAAATTCATCAGGGGGTGTTGGGGTAAGATGTACAATATCTGAGGTAAAAATAAAGCTTGTAAAAAGTTGGCCTCAGAATATAGAGAGAACTT
>JAWWTY010000088.1:67980998-68004986 GCA_035222235.1 Margarornis squamiger | reverse complement strand
CTGCTTCTGTGTGAGCAACCAGGGCAGCATCATAAGCAAAAAGTAGCTCATGGACAAGGTGATTCATGGTCTTACTGTGGGCCTTCAGTCGCCTTAGGTTGAATAGGCTTCCATCAGTACAACATCAGATGTAGATATGGTTTTCTTCATCGAGGTCTGATGTGGTCCTTTGGAGCATCATGCTGAAGAAGATTGTGATAGGGTTGGTGTGAGAATGCAACTTTGTTTCACACCTTTGGTTATTGGAAACAATGCTCAGAGAGAGCATGGCCATATCTGACCTGGCCACGCTGATCCTCATGTAGCAGAATGATCATTTTGAGGAACTTGGGGTGACATCCTAGTTGTTCAAAGATCTGCCTAATAAACATTACTACACCATTAAACCGTCTCCCTAAATGCTGCATCTACAAGTCTTTTAAATAGCTGCAGGAATGGTAACTCCACCACAGCCCCAGGCAGCCTGCTCTGCTGCTTTTAAACCATCTTGGTGAAGAAATTTTCACTAATATCCGATAAAAATCTCCACTTCAGGCCTTTTCCTCTTGTCCTATCAATTGTTACTTGGGGCAAGAGACCAACTCCAACCCAGCTATTGCAGACACCAGCCAGGATGCCACTCGCATTCTTGCCCACCTGGTGGTGCTCTGGCTCATGTTTATCTGCTGTTGACCAGCACTCCCAGGTTCTTTTCCCACCAGGCAGCTTTCCAGACACCCTGTCTCCAGTCTGGAGCACTTCAAGGTGTTCTTGTGACCTAAGTCCAAGACCTGGCACTTGCACCATTGGCCTTGACCCATCGATCCCTCTGCAGAGTCTTCCTGTCCTCCAGCAGATCAGAACTCCCACCCAACTTGGTGTCATCTGCAAACTAATTGTCCAGATCCTTGATAAAGATACTAAACAGGACTGGTCCAATACTGAGCTCTGGGGAACACCACAATGATGGGCAGGCAGCTGGGTGTAACCAGATCCATTTACCATAAATCTCTAGGTGTGTCCATCCATCCATCCATCCATCCACATTTTACATCCAATAAAGAGCACACCTGTCTGACATACTGAGCTAGGTAGGTGTCTTGTCATCACACCATCACTTTTTAAGTCCAAATACTGTGGACATAAGACAGTCCTGGCATCCAAGACTTAATTCCAGCATATATGATTTCTAAAGAAAATTATAGATGTACCCACGAAAGATCATGTGCCCGAGAACTAAATACATATCAATGAATGTGGCAAACTAAAATTGCCATGCTCTGCTCTTTTCTGACCATTGCTCAGTGTAATTAAATTGTGTGCCTTCTGGAGTGTTGGGCTTGTCATGGAAGAGAAGTCAGACAAATTGGCTCCTTTTAATATAAGGCAATTATTATTTATTGAGGCTGCTGAACAAAGATTACTCAGTTGCAAAATGGCTAACAGTCTACTTTGACACAGAGTGAAATGTTTAATTGCAAGTGCCCAGTATTTTTCTGTATCCTGTCATGGAAAGTCCTGGAAAGAATTGCTGGTGACCAAGTTCTTACACTGTACAACTCCTGATTTTTTTCGTGATTATTTTTACCTCAAATAAAGGTAATTATTTTTAATTCCTAGATATTTAATCACAGATACTTAACAAGTTCTGCAATAATTTGGAGGGATTATCATTCTCACTTGTATTTCTGTAATCTGTCTTTAACACTTCTATTTCTGACATTTGCATGTTGCAATTGAATATACATATAAGTATATACATATATATATGTCAGTATATATACCACATGTATCATATATTTGTGTGTATATGTGTATCTATGTCTCAAGGAACAGGAAACTGATGTTATGGGACTATTTAGAAACCTGATTAATCAAATCAGTCTAAACTTTAAAACAGAACTCTACCAGATTGATGATAATTAACAATGCATATTATTTTAGTGGTTTATTTGTAGTCATTAACAATTATCGTCACTGCATATTCAACACAGTTAATTCTTAACAATCAGTTCTAAATGAAGTACAAGTACAGAGTGTCACAGAACTCATGTCATTGCAGTTAGTGTTGATGACTACAGTCCTTGGTGATCTTAATAGATAAGGTCACAGTGATCAAGTTCTCTTACAAGGGTTCCCCACCATGTTATCTGAGACCACATCCTCTTAGAAAGTGTTTGGTTTTATAGAGAGTGCCTAACTCTCATCATTCATCTATTGGCTACTTTCTGCACAAAGATAGTAGGGTTAAGACAAACTCCCCATCTGAGGTAGATGTCTTCTCCTATTGTTTGTCTGGGATCTCCTTTGTCACTCACTGAGTTGCTGCTTCTTTTCTTTTGTTTCATGAAATCTTATTGCAGTTCTTGGGGTTGTGCTGCTTCAATTGCCTATCAGTGCATTGTTTCAGTTCAGAGTCCACTACTTTTGACCCATGCCCATTTTTTCAAGGCATTTCTTTCTATCTTGCTTTTAAACTCAGACAATAATAGGAAAAATCTGGCACCAGGCTCACATTCACAGAACAAGTTCTCTTAACAAGCTGTTAAAAAATCCAAGAGGCCAGGACTTGTATCTCACGCTTACCAGAAGCTTATATTCAGTTACTAGCATTGGTTATAATAATTCTGTGTGCTTATAGCTAAAAAATAAAAAAATAAAAATGCTTATTGATTTTCCTATTTTTGTGTGTTTATGATTGGTTCAGAGTACTTCTGCTTTCATGGGCAGCCTGTCCCAATTCATTAAACTTATTTTTGAATTGTGAAATAGCCACTTTCTAATGACAAACATAAGACCCACTGGTGCTGACCAGGCATCAGTTTCAGTAGGAGACAAGCCTTGGGCAAGAATTTGGGCTTTTAGTTTTAACCCAGGAGCATGACTGATCAATGATGTTCTTCTAGTTACTGCTGCTATTTTTCCAGGGACTTTTACACACCTTACTTCTTGGATTACTTTTCAAGGAAAGATTTAGATGACAATCTTTACAGAAAGATAGCCATGATAAAAAGCATTAACAAGAATGTTTTTGTTGCAGCCTCCCATCACTGCATGGCTTGCTTATCAACCTTTTCTTCACCTAGAAGGAGGACAATGGTTATGGCCAGCTGAACTCCTATTGAAAAGCAGGGATTAACAAGGAAATCAAACATCTTGTCTGGGGTCACAAAATAACAAGGACCTTTACTCTCATCAGGCTGATATAAGGTCCGAGGATAGAGTGAAATAAGGTGATTTAATTTAAAAAACATATACAAAATAAAATCAAATAATATTATTAGACTTTAACATAAACTGAAATTCATGTAAAATTGTTCATCAGTTTCCATTTTTACTTAGGATGGATGTTAGGATGTTACATACACACATCTGTATGCTAGGGTTGTCTTTGAAGATAAGAGGCTCTAATTTTATGTCTACCTGATACACCTTTTTCAAACCTGATCCTGAGAGCTCTTATCTCTTTTCCAACCTTGAAAGAAGCTGCTTTATTTGTTAGTTTTATCTGAGTGGAACTAGTTTCTGGAGAAATATGGAGACTTGCTGAAAAGACTCAGGTGTCTGCCAAAGGATTTCTCAGTTCACTTTCAGAAAGACAAAATTGTGCCTTACAGAAAGTATTTTTGTGTTTTTCCCTGCATGGAATTAATGCTTCTGAAAGCAGAGGACTGATGTAGCAAATGGTCCCATAAACAGTAATTTCTTGTTTCTTTAACCTCAGAGGTAAATATAATCCATATGATATTGCTATTATATCACCTAAACCAACAATATTCTGTCAACATCATGGTCTACAAATAGTTGCAAGAATACAAAAATTTAGATTCTGAACCCAGATTTCATATGTCACAGTCCTTACCTTGACCACAAATATTTATGCTAAAATTTCCTTATGAAGCTCTATAGCCTAGTGTCAGAGGATAGGTTTGATAAGTGTGTATTTTCTGATAAAACTTACATAGAGGAAAGTGTGCCCTCCATCTGCAATAACTGTACAAATTTGTTGTGTTTAAATGGGAGAAGCCTCCAAAAGCTTCTGTAAAAGAGGCACAAAGTCATAGAGGGCTTGACGAGGAAGAGGGGGAAGCACAGGAAAGCAGAAATATGGGTTTGGTTTTCATTCTTCAGTCAGATAGCACTTGGTATGAGGTCTCAGGCAAGTGCCTGAAGTTCAAGATAATAAAGCAGTTCTACAGACTCATCAAAATTTTCTATGCTATTTGCACAAAGCTGAAGAAGTTTTTGTGAGCGTGGTCTTGTGTGAAGGGAATGTACACTTCATTATTTGACTTGTCAATGTTATTCATGAGGCTATGCTTTTCTCAGTGCTGTTTCCTTACAATGAGAAGATTTGTGTGGGCTTTTCGAATTCATTTTATTTTCCCTGCACAGTTGTAACACACATGAACTTTGGATAGAGCTGGACAAACTCTGGTTTTAAATGCTCTACTAATATTTACTCAAATTTATAAAACAAGGTCTCAGTGACTAGGTTAGCCCCCACTCTGTGTTTGTTTTCTGCAGTTATTTTAGTTAATGAGTTTTCTGGCTGGGATGTTCCTGGGAACTGCTAATTTTAGACAACTATTAAAAAATACTAACAGAAGGTGAATTCCACAAAGCACTGCTATTTGCAATGGAAGTCTGGTTTTAAGAGTTGTGGTTTGCTCATCCAATGAGAAAAACATATCATATGATTTATGTGTCTACTCACACCATCTTGAATTTCAGATTTTAAATTTTATGTACTTACAACCATCTGCTCACAAGCTAAATTCACACCATGGTTTTATCGGAGAAAATACATATATCTGGTAAACAGTTTTGAATAGTTGATGAAGGGAGAGAAAATGCCATCTGATTGCACAATTTCCTCAGGAAATCTTGGAGGTCACCTTCATTTTTCTGCTTTCTCAGCATATAGTGTAATATTTTCACCATTTCTTTTAGTTTGGTCTAGATAGTTTCATTTGTCCTGCAGGATTCAGAGCTCTCAGTTCTTGGAGGACTACACTTTCGTTTTCAGGGAATTAATGTCTTGATGTTAGCTTTCACTGGGTTCCATCTTTTGTTGTCCAAATGATTAATCACTGCCTTTAACCATGGCCTCTTCTGGAAACACTCTGAGTTTGATGTTCAGGAAAAGAGTAAAGATTTAGGCATTAAGCACTCAGGAGGACTATGTCATGTAAGCTCAAGGCTTTGCAGTAAGTTCTGCAGGAGCACCCTGTTTCCAGCAACTCCTACAGCAGGGAAAGGAGAGGGAAGGGAGGAGAAATGAGCACAGGGCAAAAAGATGTTGGCAACACTGGTGCTGCTGTTTGTCCATGGGGAGAGAGGAGGAGCTGAAACAGCAGATGAGACTCCTGAGTGGGGCAACCACCACTCACTCTGAGGACAAGACATTTATTTTCTTGGCATGGTCATATCAGTGGGCACTCAGCTGTTTTTCTCTTCACCTCCTCTCTCATCCCTCCTTGCATTTTGCTGTGCTACACAGGTAGTTATGTGGTTTGTGCCTATTGGAATCTCTGGCTCCAAGCAGAAGCATTTTTTTCTTCTAGACATTTACAGGCTTTATGGCAAAACATAGACAAAATATAATCAGCTGCATTGCTAAGATTTTAGCAATTGTTTCTGTTGCTGTGTACAGATGTTCCTCGTGAGGTATATTGTGAAGTGCCTCAGGATCCTGATCTTCTACCTGTCCTGACCACAGTCTTGTTTGAGGACATCATATCTGCTGTCCTGTGTGTTATCCAGTTTTACTTTGTGAATAAAACACAACCAAGAGCAGGAAAGTGGTTTGGATCCTTAACCTGCAGACAATATTAACCTGGGCATAGACAATGTGAACCCATTAATAAGCTCTAGGTTACAACTGCAATGGGATGTGTTAACAGAAAACATCCTTTCTAAAACATGATATCTAAAGCTCTGCTAAAGTTGACATGTACAGAAATCCCTGAATCTAAGTGTATTTGATAGCACAAATAAGTTACATGGTAGAAGCAGCAATGTAAAGAAGGGGGAAATAAAGAGGACTGGGAGAAAGAAACTATTGCCAGAGAACATGGAGGGAAATAGTGATCTTCTCACCTTATTTTTATGTTTGTTCTGCTATTTCCTAGCCTCACAGAGAAGACAGAATAATCCTGACAGCTCTAGATATCATAAAATCCCTAATGCAAGTTTTCAAAGTACACCTGGAAAAGTCAGGGGAATATCAAACTGAAGAATTAATATAAAACTGAAGAATGAGTATAAAACAACTCATTGTAGCTTATTGAAGGCCCTTCATTATCAGTAAGATATAAAGACACACACAGAAGTTCTTATAAGTACCAAACTCTCCTTTGCACTCAGAAAGAGGCAAAGCAGCACCTGTACTCACAGATGGGCAGACATCCCCCAGCCTTTATTTTGCTAAATATTACATAACACTTATAAATTCTCCTCCCCTTCACAGAGGTTCAGAAACACTCCTTCATCAGATGCAGATGTACAAAAGCATCCACACTAATAGCAAAACACATGCACAGAATGCCACGCTCACAGAAATATTCCCACCCATGCTTGCAAACATTGCAATATGCAGATGGATGTATGGCTCATCAGACACAGGCAGCTACTGACAGCTACAGAAATATTCAGAGTTCACCTTCTACAGACACAACAACCTTCTACATTTGAAGGGGGCACAGAGGAGTCCAATGCCACAACACATGTAATTCTGAGATCACAGTCTGGTCTTACCAGTGTGAAAGACTTCCTCACACTTAATCTCACCAGTTATAAAGGATGCAGACAAGAAAGCTGTACACTGCCCAAAATTAGCTTTAACACCCTGCAACTCTGTTTTTGCTCTTGTATTCTTTGCCAGAAAAGCAACCAGCTTGTCACGGCTAAAAAATTGTAACTTGAGGTCTACGGGATCTTCTAAGCATGATGTTCAGGGATCTTGAGTCCAGTACAGCTAAGGTGGGGGTTTTTTTCAGATGTTGCCATATCTCTAAACAGGTGAAACAGCTTTTACTTCAGTTTATCCTTGTCTGTGTTTGCTGCCACACTTGTTCAGAGCTGCCACATTTCAGATTGCAAAAGCAAAGCGAGAAGATACTTGTCCATTTTTTTGTACAGTGGGCAAAGCTTTTCCTTTTCTTCCCATAAATTTAAAGAGCATTCTTACCCAGCAAAATACTTATTTGTATTTCCAGCTTGATTTGAGACAGGAAATTTTGAGCAATACTAAATTGTGTGACTGGAAAAAGTAAAGAGAAGTTCTGCTATTTGCACTTCAGAAATGATCTTGTTACATCTAAACAAAATTATTTTACAACCAGCATTTGCCTATTTCAGCTGTTATAAGTAGCTCTTTTCACCAGGGCTGCATGATGTTTTCCCAGTTGTATGGTTAGTAGGTCTGACAAATTAGCAACCACGCCCAGCACCAGAAAGGAGATTGGTAGCAGAGATGTAATTTTAATATGGCCTTATCTGTGCCACATACTTTAACTGCAAGAAACTCCTTCTTAGCTCTCTAACAAGCAGTATACATATGGTAATAAACCATGCCAGGATGTGCTGACAACATTTGAACAGACTCTTCCCACAAACATTTGTCACATGGCTTTTCTTTGTTTTAGGGGTGCAATCACACATAGATCAAGGTGAAGGAGTGCGACACTTTAGAGAAGAGACACACTGGTATTGCCCAAAGAAAGATGCACTGCAATTCAGAGGACTTTAATTCTGTTCCCGGTTCCACTGCTCAGATGGGAAATTCACATCAGGCCACTGATCCCAGCTTCCCATGGAAAGCTCTTTAAGCTCCATCGATGGCAAGTATTATCGTCAGATCTATTTAAGACTGATGTCATTACTTAAGCAAAAGCCTTTTCTTCATCAAAGAGGTGGTAATGTCATTTCACAGTAAACTCCACTGACTCACAGGTTTATCACCCTTCCTTCTGGGACTGCTGCTGCACATCCCCATACTGGATGCCCTGCCTGGGTGGCACAGCTCCCCATGACTCTCAGGGGCCCATGAGTGGTGACAGAAATGTTACAGCAAACTCCTGGCCAAGGAGATGATCCCAGTGTTCCTGCCATTCTCTGTCATTTTCAGTATTCCTGAAGCTAATGATTTACACTGCTTAGAGAGCATGAATGTGTACTGGAGTTTTGCATTCACAGGACAGTGCAGCACATCCAGTGAAAGGAGATGCTGCGACCCACAGTAAAACAGGATGCAGCTCTATCCTCCTACCAGAGAAACAGCAACCCATGGCAAAAAGCATGTGGGGCCTTTGAAGCTTGAGAATATATGATTGCACCTCTCAGACTTTTTCTTGGTGTCCCCTAGATAAGCTCAGAGAACTTGAGCTACACATAACTGAAAATTAAGAAAATAAAATAAATAAAAACAGTGTATGAGAAACACATTGTGAGCTCTCTGGGCAGCCTTCCCTTTGTGAAAGATGTGTAGGGGTGTTCTCAACTGCAGCCAAAAGGATGCCTGTCTCCTTAGGTCATTCAGCAAGAACATGGATGTGTGCAGAGATCAGGTCCTCAGCACTCGCAGGATGTAGGGAAGTCCAGACAAGCCTAAGCCACGCACAGATTTTAAATTTCTGATCCCTCATTTGTTGGATTTGTTTTCTGGTGATCCTAGATTCATCTTTAAAACTTATCACTTGTCACATTTAGTGAGGACCAAATTCAGAGCCTCTGACAATCACAGAAGTCCTGCTGCAGACAGGAAGGAGAGCTCTTAGTGATGGTCTGTGTGAAGCAACCGTGACAAAATGCACAGATGCATTTGTGCAATACGGCATAAATGTACATGAAACAGAGCATCTCAGGAAGCATAATTGGTACCGAGGACTCACTTAAATCATCACAATAAACTCAAAGCTTTATCAAAAAGAAGTTATCTTTTAAGGAAGAATTTTTTGCACAGCCTCAGATCTTGCCTTCAAAGAGATTGAGGCTGTGGGAGTTGACCATATGCTGACATTTCTGGTCTTCTGGCCTTTGGTGTTGCACAGAAGCATATATATACCATATCCCATTTTTTTTTCATATCTGTAGGACATTCTTTTGCTTGACTGTGAACTCAGTGAATGCACAGGCAATTCAAGGCTGAAGGCAGCCTGATTTTTATACACTAAAGGATGGCCAGAAAATAATCAGCCAAACTGCAGCGCTCTGTTCAGAGAAATTCTCCCTGCACCATGCCCCTCTCTACAGAATTTTCCTCTCACTAAAATATTTTCCCATCTAGACATGTGCAATTCCCATATGCAACTCCCAGCGCTGTCAAAATGTGCCAGGCACATCAGTGCTGAGCTGATCAGTCGGGAGAGCCAATTCCAAAGGTCAGGCTTCTTATTTCATACCTAACGCTGCTGATGTGGCTGATCAGTTCAAGGATACGTACAGAAAAGAGACAGAGAAGAATGGCCTCTTGGGGAATTCAAGACCTGACTTGTAGCCAGCGAATTGTCCAGATAAGGGAAGTAAGTTTGTTAGTGCTGGGATGTCATGTTGTGCTGGTTTAGGCTGGGGTAGAGATAGTTTTCTTCAGAGTGGCTACGATGGGGCTGTGTTTGGGATTTGTGCTGAACACAGAGTTGATAACATAGAGATGTTTTTGTTTTTGTTGAGGAATGCTTACAGAGCCAAGGCCCTTTCTGCTTTCTGTGCTGCCACACTGTTGAGGAGGCTGGGGGTGCATGGGAGGCTGGGAGGAGACACAGCTGAGACAGGTGACTCCAAATGACCAAAAGGATATTGCAAACTATATGGCATCATGGTCAGTACAAGATGTGTCAGGGAAGCACTTTTATAGCCCTATCCACAGCCACATGGGTCTCAAATTTGCTCCTATCATTTGTCCAGCCCTTCAGTTGACATTTGAATTTACCATGCAGATCTGGGAGATGAAAAGATTATTCTTGATTTTTACTTGAAATGGTGAGAGTTGGTTCCCCTCTGAGAAGAACTAGATGTACAGTCTATATGTAAAGTTTTCACGGTTTATATAAAGCATAAAATAAATTTCATGGTTTAGGGCTCAGGGAAGGTAAAGAGAATAAAAACTGGGGAAAAAAAAACCTACAAAGAAAAAGACAAGTATTTAAATATTGTCATGGTGAAAATCCTCTCTTCTTATATACAAATTTATTTTCTATTTATTTTTCCTTCTGTTCAAATAATTGCCTTTTTACATAGTGCAAATATGTAGTAAAATGTCCAGCTTTTAATACATTTTCCCTGGAGGAGATGGCAAATAGATGCATAAATTAACATATGTGTGAATTTTTTCTCAAGGGTTTAACAGAACTTTTGAAAAATGACAAACTGGAGTTTTTTCAAGTCATCTTTATATAATTAGTGCAAGATTCTGGTTTGTTTGTGTTTTGGTGGTTTTTTGTATGTGTTATAACATTCTTTGCAATCTTCTGAAACAAGTTTATTCCTTTGAAAGTTTTGTGGATATGGGTGGGGAGTTTCAGAGATTTTTTTTTTCTCATTTTTCAATAACTCCAGATCCAAAAAGAAGAACTCATGAATTTAAAATTTGCCATTAACACGTGTTTGCTATATCTTGAAAAACCTTACTCCTCAACAAATGTAGAGATAATTTCATTCAGTACCCAGAAGGAACAGATTCTAAAAGGAAGAATGTTTCATGTAGATATAGTATTTTACTTTTAAAAGATGGCAACAAACATGCTTTCTGGAAGATTCTCATCACATCAGTTCAGTTGGCACACTGTAGAAATCCATATGCAACATGTCTTGCACACTGTATATGCATATGTATACTCACCATGAATAAATATGAACACATATGTGCACAAGTGTACAATTAAAATGTGTCTTCTTGAGCAGTGGTCAGTTCAGTATTGTTTTAACAAAGGAAAGTAAAATTCTAGTTCTGAAGTTCAAGGCCAGGAAAAAAAAAAAAAAAAAAGCTGTGCAGTGAGTTTGTATGTTTGTCAGAAAACTTGCAAACCTTCAGCTTTCTTAGCTCATGGGTGAGAAAGGTTCTAAAACTGTGCATTGGTACAGTAGATAAACTTTCTTGCTGCCATAAAGCAGCACAGCTGAATTATGGTACCCCACTGAGATGTCAGTGTTACAGGGAATGAATTTGGTCCTCGGTACAAAGCAATCTGTACAATCTTATTCTAGTTCACTTTACATTATTTTTTTTTATAGATATTTTGCTAGTTTTAGACTTAAATTCTCATATCTTTAGTTAAAAGTAAAGAAAGAAATAAGCAAACAAACATTCTCAGTGCTCTCAGTTTCTGTAACTGAAAACAAGACAAAAGAAAATTAAAAAAAAAAAAAATCCAGGTCATTATTTTTTGTGATTAATTTGCCTTTATACTAAAAGTGCAACCAAAAGTAATTTGCATCTGATAACTAAAAAAGTAGGGAAAACATTTTTTCTCCACCATAAAGGTTTTGTTACTTCAGCTGAGAAATTTTGATTTTGTTTTTTTTTATTCATTTTGTCTTACAACTGTACTTTCCTAACTTTTAATACTCTTGCAAAGACTTAGAGGAATTTTTTGACATCCATACTCTTACTGCTTTTTTTTTCAGTCATTGAAGTCGTAAAGTGGAGGCGGGAAAACAATGAAAAAATCCCAAGCCCCAGACACTCACTGACATTGAAACACAAGCTATACTACCAAGCCATATACCATATGACAAATGAAAGGTCTGGACAATACTGTACAGACAAGGTCAGACTGGGTTTATATGGAAGAAGTTAATTACAAATGAGAGAAGAAGTCCTTAGAGTCTCTGTAACTGTGGAGGATTTTCTGCTCCCTTGTCAGAGAGTTTAGCAGAGTTTTCTGCCTTTGCCTGTCTTATCACATTATTTGAAGCTGAATTATAGTCACGCTCTGAAAATCAGCACTTAACTCCTGCAAATCTAGGCCTAATGAAAGTCAGTTTCCTCTCTACTGTCCTCAGACAACCAGGTGCTCTCCATGTAGTTTAGTCACCTCCAGAAGGTATGTACATATGAGAATACTCAGAAACTGTCTGAATTTTGATCCAGGTACAATGTCTCTCTTGCAACCGCTATCAAGCAAAAGTTATGATGCTTTTCTCAGGAATGGAATGACATTAAAATATCAGAACTTCAAATTAATGTTCTCTGGTTTCTCCATGCTTGCTTTCCGGGAATGACTGGTGTGCAGGCTCTTCCAATGCCTCCTGCTCGGATAATATTTGGTGCTTCATGACTGCTTTGTATGACTAGGATACAAGAAGGTCACACTTGAATGCATAGAAAAGGACACTTGCATTTTAAAGGATTTTGAATACACTTCCTAAACCCTCAAAAACCTCTCATGAAGTTTAATTTTTTTGCATAGAATCATTTACTTTGTAAAAAGCCTGAAGAACATCAAGTCCAACTATAAACCTAACTCAATCAACTTAACCAATAAACAATGTCCCCAGGTGACACAGCTACATATCTTTTAGCTACCTCCACCACTGCGCTGCTCCAGGGCTTGAAAACTCATTTAGTGAAGGCATTTTTCCTAATATACAACTTAAACCTCCTCTGGTGCAACCTGAGGCCATTTCCTCTCATCCTATCTCTTGTTTATTGGGAGAGGAATCCGACACCCACCTCATTACAAACGTCCTTTCAGGTAGCTGTAGAGAGTAATAAGAGAGCATTGTCTTCTAGATTATAAACGGCTCTGACAGGGTCATGAGTGGCTGGCGCCAGTACTTACCTGAAAAGAGTTCTGGTTTGCTGGTTCCTATTGTGGAGTCTGGTCAGGTGTTGGAACAGTCTCCCCAGGGAAATGTTGGAATCACAATCCCTGTAAGTGTTCAAAAGGCATGTGGAAGTAGCACTTGCATGGTGCTGGGTTAACAGCTGGACTCAATTCTGTTGGAGGTTTGTCCACCTCAGTGAGTCTATGATTCTGTGCAGTAGGAAATCTCATGAAAGTGCATAAACTCAGAGTAGCTGGAAAGAAAATCATGGTTGATAATATTTCCTGTTAAAATCCAGGATCCCACACAAAATTCTGTGCTATCTTTTGAATATAAGTAAAGATATGGGTAATGAGGGCAGAATTAAGTTGGAAACTCAGAGAACAAATAGGAACCTAGACTTTATTTATCCCCTATGGGCAGCAGTGTAACCAGGTTGAGATCACCGAAAAGAATAAGAACCTTCAAAATTCATCTCTCTTCCTCGTACAGACAATATCTTCTCTATGGTGCAGACTTGCATAAGACCTTGCACAGCTTATCACCAATGTTTGAATTTTCCCCTCAATCAAGATTTGTCCAAAGTCTGAGACTATAGACTTAGTCTTGCGAAAGCGAAGTACCACAAATGGCTGAGTAGAGGGAAAGCAACTAAGAGTAAAACAAAAACAATTTTAATACAAACAAGCAAAAAATCTGCCCACTCTATTTTCTGACTTTTCATCTTCTGTCATGCAGAGGGACAAAACAGAGAGCTTATTCTTAGACACTGAGGCACATATAGCAGACTAGTTTCATCATGGACAGAGACACTTTTCTGCCACATAAATTATTGTATTACTCCTTCTGCATATTTTGTTGTAATCTTTGCATACTTTATTATTACCCCAACAGTCCCACAACTTTCCATGTATGGCTTTTTTTGCTCAGGAATGAAAACCAAGGCACAACAGCTGGTCAGAGCAAATTATGTCAGATTGGATGACCTGCTATTACGCCGTGTCCACATTGGCACACGGCACAATTTCAGCTCATGCCACTAAATGTCTGTCTTGTCATGTCCTGTGTTATATGTGAGAATGTCTTACAGAGCTGGTGATATCTGTGGTGTTCTCTCATAGTCTATGCTTCCCTTCTCTATTTCATTTGCTTATTAAATCAACATTATTTGACTTCCATAGATCCATGGAGAGGATGTGCAACTGTTTACTTGCTTGAATTGTTTGCTCTGTGTTAAAATTAGCTGAACAATCTTACTACTTTAGCTTTGGCTGTCATAAAACAGAATGGCAAAGGGGAGAGGCCAAGCTTAGGAACTCGGATGGGAAGAAAGACAAAAAAAAAAAAAAAAAAGAAAAAAAAGAAACAATAAAAGAAAGCCTCAGGAATCCAGCAGTTCAGGACTTTTTGGGTTTGATGTTGAGTAACTGGGAAAACACAGAAATCAGCAGTGGAAAGAGAGCAGGGAGCTTTGAAGAAGGACTATGTTTGTGACCAGGTAACAAGCTTTTACTGCATGAATAAAAGGACATTGCCATAGGGCTTGAAAAGAACCTGGACTCATCAAATGTGCAAGTCTGACAGTTTTGAGAGCTTCCTTGTGCCAATCCTGTCAAACTGAAGCAGGAACAGAGGAATAGGCAAAGCTTGTGAGCTGCTAGTTAACACACTCACGTTCAGAGTCCCACATGGCAATTTCAAATTGTCCCTCCTTAGATGTTTCACATCGGGGTTTTGCTGCCTAAATTCTTTCCTTTCTGATCTCTGTGACCTACACATGTACCTCTTTCCTCTTGAGGCTGAGATGATCACGGGCTGAAGCAAGTAAGAACTGTCCAGCACTGAAGAAGGAAATTATATCTGTAGTTACTGCAGATTGAATGTTAAAACAATATAAGACAAGATAAGATAAAGTCTGACTAGTGACAAGTTGAAAATAATTTGTACAAAATATGCAATGAAGAACCATTAGTACCAGCCCACTCTGAATAATCCAAACAATTTTTCCTAATTAGAAACACTAGCAAGACGACATTTTTAGACCACTTCATCTTATTTTTTATCTTGACTGAGACATGTATCTGGGAAAAATAGAGTATGTATCAAATTTAAAATGGTTTGCATTTTGGTTATTGAAGTGATACTTGAGAACTAAGAGTTCTCCTTGCCACTACTGTGCATTTTTTTTTTTCATTTTTGTCTTTTTTTGAAAACAAAAACCCCAGACTGGAGTTTAAAGGATAGGAGATACAGATGGGAAATCAAATTTAGGTGTTGGGACACTCTTTAAGGAAAATTATACCTTACCAGTGGCTGCTGATTCTTGTGATTACTGTCAAAACTACTGCCAGTGGCTGCTTGTTGTGGTAGGGGCCATTTCAACTGCTATAGCAATACCTGTATGTTCAACACAGGCAGAGCACCTCAGATCCTTGTTTCAGCACATCAAGAATTCACTTACCTTAACTGTTCCCACTGAATTGGCTTCTCCTCATCTCCGGTGGAGAAATGATATAGAGTTAGTCAAATTATGCTAGATGAACAAATAGGCCAACAAAATATTTTTACTCTTGGTTAAAACCTGATCTTTTCATATCCTAGTGTTTAAATTAGATGATAAATTAGAGGCACAGCTTTGACAGAGTCAGTGCCTGCATGACACTTACACCAGTAACTGTTTTGCTGTGTTAGTGGGACTGGCATCTTACTCTGGACTTTGGGGGATGGATGGCAGCTCAGTAGCCAAGGGCTGTCTGAAAGGATGACCCAGACATGCTGCTGGTATGCAAATAGAACAATAAGTCCATAATCTTACTCCATAAATAGTGGACAGGCTGTAGCCAGTTTGACTCTTCCAAACTGAGGCAGGCTGCGTGCCAGGACATCCCCTTTAGTGGAGACATATCTGAATGTTATTCCTCAAGTTTGAGAGAGACTCCTCGCTGCAATAGATCCTCGGGAAGTAATTAATGGCAGGCTAAACCTTGAAATCCTAGCAAATCCCCTTTGAAAGTGATGCAAAGGATTGGTTATGCATACGTATATTCTTTAGATGTGAAACACTGACCAAGAGTGGGACTAGGAGTGGACCCACCTGTACCCAGATGCCAATCTGAACAGGAGTTTAGAACACAAGGAGATCCCTTCTGCATTTCATGGCTCAATATGAAGGTTTCCCTTATAGTTCTGTGTGACCATGTTTTCTGTGCAGCAAATAATGTAGTGTACTTTGCCACTGAATCTTGTTAAACCACTATGACATTTACTACTAAACTTTCTTAATTCACTGTTTTATTTCAATAAGGGATGTTGTTGCTTTTCTCTTAAAGGTGAGTTGTATCACTCCACCTGTGACAGGATTCCACATGGGGAAGTCTGACCATAATGCTTCATGAACAGCAAGAAAATGTTATCATTTCTTTCTGGAGTAACTTGTGTTAAAATACATCGGTGCTAAGTATTAAACAACATGACAGAATGATTTGGTTTGGAAGGGACATTAAATTCCCTTCCCTGAGCTTCCTTCTCCAAGCCCCCTGCCATGGGCAGGGACACCTTCCACTAGTCCAGGTTGCTCCAAGCCCCGTCCAACCTGGCCTTGGACACTTCCAGGGATGCGACAGCCACAGCTTCTCTGGGCAGCTGTGCCAGGGCCTCACCACCTTCACAGGGAAGAATTTCTTCATATCTAATTTAAAGCTAGCCTTTTTGAGTCTGAAGCCATTCACCTTGTCCTGTCACTCCATGATCTTCTCCAAAGTCCCTCATCAGTTCTCTTGCAACCTCTTTGGGTACTGGAAGATCCTTCTCTTCTCTGGGCTGAACAGTCCCAAATCTCCCAGGCTGTCTCCAAAGCAAAGATGCCCTCTGAGCATCTGTGTGACCTCCTCTGGACTTGCTCCACTTCTTATATTGGGGTCCCCAGAGCTGAATGCAGTATTTCAGGTGGGGTTTGTCTCCCCAGAGCACAGTAGAGGAACATAATCCCCTTCCTTGACCTACTGATCACACCTCTTTTGATACAGTCCAGGACACGGTGGATGCAAGTACACACTGTCATGCCATGTCCAGTTTTTAATCCACCATCATGCTACAGTCCTGGGAGCATAATAGGACACTCTATTTTGCCTGTTTAGCTCCCACTCTTCCCTTGGTACTGCCCATAGAGGTAGCTTATAAATACCTGCACAAGCCTGAGATCCAGGATTTTCCTCAACTCCTCATTATGCTACTGCTATATTAGGCTTCATTTGCTGTAGTTACAACCTGATCACAGCACTTCCCTAATATTTCTCATAGAGCTGTGATGAGTTAATTGGCATTTGTAGAGCAATTCTTAAGCAATACTTGCTTAAGAAACACTCTGAAGAGCATGTGTAGGTCCATTGGAACAAAGTTATACACTTGCACCTGAGTTTGAGCATTCATCATTAAAGTGCTGTGCAGTTTAGTTTTTTTTTTCACCATCAGCTGTGCATTCAATGAGCAACCAAAGCTGACTTAACCAGATCTGTTCTGTATCATGTTCTGGAAGGCCTTGCCTGTCTTTAATTAATACAGGGAGAGGCTGATAAAATTTATTTTTAACTTCCTGGAAAGTAGCTAAAGATAGGTGGGATGTAAACATGGAGACAGAAAAAAGCAACATTTGCTTGCATATGCAAAACTGGGAGAAGAACCAGTGATTTCCAATGAGAGGGTTAAAAAAAAAAAGGTACTTTACAGTCTAATTTACAAAGAAATTGGAGTATTTGTTATTTTTGTTGGTAAATTGAGTGCTTGATATAATATGTTTCTGAGAGAAGACAGGAAAATGTTTTCAAAAATGTTTCTATATCTTTTATTTTATGTGAGAGATAGTCAGGGCACTGTAATATTCCTATTAACAATATGGGACAAAGGAAGAGCACTTAAAATGAAAATAACTAAATAATAGTTTATCTATATATAATTATACTACATTGGAATAATTAGTGATAATCTCCTTCCTAGGATCGTACCTGTCAGTAAAAAAACCAGCACTGTCAAATATCATCACATTCTGACAAAACTATTTCCTGAAAAAGGAGAAAAATGATTAAAAACTTCAATTCACAAAGTGACTTTTATTTTAACAATAAATAACATACAAGTCACATTGCAAAATGAGACCCTTAATCATTTTCTGCCATGTTATTTGTCAAAATACAGACAGGAAAAAATGATCACTCATAAATAAAAGGTAACTTTCTTTTGCCATTTGCAGGGCGGGGGAGTAAATGCAGTGTTTGTTGAAGTTCTTAGAGGGAAAGGAGAAGGAAATAAATGGCTGAAGTTTGGAAAGCAAAAAAGCAACTTTAATAAACTCAGTCTGATCAACCAGATTGAGTAATCAAAAATTCATTCTTTGTGGAACCTATGGGGGCAAATAGCATTTTTATTGGAATATTAACACTGAAAGGTTTGAAAGCATCAGAGAGGGACAGTACTTTTCAAAGCCCTACTCTAATTGCTTATGATATATAATCTCAGCCTAATTTAATGTTAATTGGATTTCCCGGTGAATTGTCGAAATGACATTTTTTGTTTCATTTATTTAGCTGCTTTCAGTGATTGGATGAAACCACAGAAAAGCTTTCACTCTGAACATTTGTTTTCAAAAGGCACAGCTGTGTACAATACAGTAATATACAAATCAGAACAAGGAATGGGGATGTATTGTTTTTATTTTGGAAATTTATATGTAGGATTTGGGGGGGTTTATGGCAAATTTTAGGACTAAGGACAGTGTCCTGTAACTGAAACACTTTCCACATGATTTCTGTAGGGTTTCATACTTGGGGCAACTGCAGTTTTGGCTTTTTGCATTCTTAACATAATCTTTTATGTAAAAATAGAAAGGAATTTGTAGTGAAACAATTTTTATTTATTTTATGAGCAATGGATTGTAGCTTGCAAGCAGCAAGAAATCTGCATCAGTTAATAACTCTTAGAAATTTCCATTAAATTATCACAATTCTACTCTTCAATTCACAAGTTTTAGTGTCCCCAAAATTGTCATTCTCACTATGAATATGACTCAAATTTTCAAAAACTTCAACTGAAAGCCCTAGTGGTAGTTTGGTCTGAATTCACCATTTTGGTGTATTCAATGCATTACACATACTGAATCAGTCACTGCAAACTACATTGTCAGGACCAAAGATTTAAGATGAGAAGAGAACTTTTTCCTTAATCATTCTGTCTTTTCCATACCTGTATTCCAAGAGGGAAATAAAATAAATTAAAAAAAAAAAAAAAAAAAAAAAAAAAAAAAAAAAAACACCTCAAACCCAAACCAAACCAACCAACCAAACAAACAAAAACCAAAACCAACCAACCAACCAACCAAAAAATAATGGTCAGGTGGCAGGGAGGAAGAAAAGTAAACATGGAAGTTTATTAATCAAAACAGCTTAGAGTACCATGTAAACATATATATAAATAACAATATCAATTATGTCTCTTTCTCCTTGAAAAAAATACATAAATATAAATAGTACTCACTGAAACACTCATGAAGCTGTTTATTGGCTTTATATCTATTTTACAGGTAGCCAGTTTCAGCTCGTATAGGGAAGAAAATGCTTGAACTTCTAGCAAAAGTACACAAATTCAGATTCCTGTGTTTTGGCAATGCTTTTAAAGATATCAAATTCAGCTGAAGCTGTCTGAATAATATGAATTTTACTGCTGGTTGGAATGACAACAGGATTTCATGTACTGTCATGACAGCACTGTAGGATAGACTTGTTAAGGCTTTTGGTGGAATAAGGTGAGAATTAAGAAAGGAGTAAAAGTCATCACAAAAAACACCTGAGTGACAGAGCTGGAGATGGAACATCAATATCCTGAAATTATGTTTTCAGCTGTTTAAATCCAAAGTAGCTGTTTCACAACCAATAACACATTGAAGTTGCCCATAAATTAACACAAAGGGAAAAGCCTGAAGCAGAGTGGAAACAGCTACTGGGTAAATCCTTGATGGTGAAGTTGACAGGCTTTCTGTCAGGGGTTTCAGCCCGGCCAGAAGATACTCATGCATCTTATAACATATATTAATACTGTATTGTTGGTTTCAGGGGCACTTATCACTGTTTATATGTTCTTTGTCAGTATATGAAGAAACTTCTGACAATTGGACGGATGCAAGAATAGGCTTGGTTTCAAGTCTTTCAGCTGGCATGGAATTCAGGAAGTCTCTTTTGTTACAGCTGTATCACAGCTATACCAGTAGCAGAGTCCACGTAGTAGCTCTGGGAGAGAATTACGTGTATTGATTTCTTTTTCTCAGGTCTCTGTAAGGGTGACCCTTCAATCCCAACTTTCAGAAAGGAAGAAAAGGCCCAAAGTGAGGACAGAGCATTTTTCTTCTTCATCAGAGTTTTACTGAAGATCCAAGGTGTTTCCAATTGAATTTGGCAAATTAGTATCCTCTGAAACAGCTTACAAGCAAAGGACATTATGTTTAACCCCAGATGAAGCAACAGGATTAGGATAGCTTTCTCAATTTCTGCTGCTACCATATTCAGTGAATCCTGAAGACTTGAAGAATAAATTTGTCCGGAGGGAGAGTTTCACCTGGATAGGTTAATTACACTGTCCACAATGTGCCTATGATACTCAGCTCTTTTTGAAAACACTTTCCCTCCAGGGTGGGCCATCAGGCCTTTGACACTTAGATTTGGATGTGGAATCCATAAAGACTAATGAGTCATGCAGGCTGAAGCTCAAGTCTGTTATTCCTCTTGAATAGCTCTTGGGCATTTTGTTTTCATTGCAGGTGAACTTAAGCAACAAGCATGTTTTTATTTGCTAGCAAGGAAAATGCATCTGCTAAAGATGTGTGTATCTTTTTTAAGAGTGTCAATTTATATGCAAAATAGGTTTAGCACTTGTGTCCGTGGACAGCTGCCAACACAGCTCTTAGCATCTCAGGTCTGGACAGCGAGACCCCATATTCTTTTCCTTTCTTCATTCTCATGTTTTGTTTCTCTCTTTTTCCCCCACCTTTTCTGAACTGATTTTGGAAAAAAAAATGTTTCCAGTTTTACCTATCAATGTTTAAAACTCTTCCCATGCAGATAGTTTTATAGAGGTCTGAACAGAAATGAGTCGAGGCATCTCAGAGCAGACATAGTCTATCATAAAGAGCAGCAGAAGATAACTAAGACTTTGCATAATGCAGTACACTTGGCATTTTTAGTGAAAAAGAAGCCAAGTCTTGTCTCAGCATTGAGAAATTCTTTCTATTAATGTGATAAAGATTGGTCCCTTTGGGTCAAGGTAGGGGAACATTAAGTGGGAAAGAGTAAAACCTGCTTTCTGCCCACCAAAATTTAAGCTGTCCTACAGATGATAAAAACATTTCATTCTTCTGTGTTCTCACTCTTTTTTCTCCTTTCTTCTTGAACATTTAATTTATCATTTGAATGTTAAAAAGAGAAACCAGATGTTATAGTTATTAACTTTTGGAATCAACTATAATCTTCCTATTAAATCCTTCCATCCAGGTACAGGTAATTATTTGCTTGATCTAAAGGTGCAGAAAATGTAGACACACAGGGTTTCAGAAAGTCCAGTTTAATAAGACAGGTGGGTAACTAATAATGTGGAAAATTACCTGCAGATTGAGGATATTGGGAATGACTAATGGCCAAAACTAAGCGAGTAAATTAGTTGCAAAATGATACCATTTGCAGTAGTTGTGTGAGTAGGGGACTGGATGGCACAGTGGCATGTGGCAGTGATCTGTGCTTGAATGTGGCCCAAATTCAGGAAAACATGCCATCAACTTATGGATTTTTCTTTTTATTTTCTAATTTTATTCCATTTTATTTTAAATTATTGTTCTTTTTCCATGTATTCTGTGCAGTTTCTGTGATGTTTAATAGCAAGGCACAGGAGCCCATTTAGCATTGCAAAATTTAAAAAAAAAAAAGTTGTCATCAAGGTCAAATACAATGAATCCAAGACTTCAGTTTACTTTACAAGCCAGAGTTCAGATAAGCAAAACACTCTTCATTGGGGAAGATACTGAAGTGCAGATGAAGAAGGAGAATTTCAAAGAGTTTTTTTTCCATCCCAATTTAGGATGTTCCATAAGGTTCTAATTCCAAAAGGAACTGAAATGTTGGTTTCAATGGGATCATTTGTGTATTCAGAATTAGCCACATGCCTAAGTATTTGGGGGCTTAATTAGCTACCCTAAAATACATGATTTGACAGTCTGATCATGGCCAGTATTCAAACAATTTGCGGGCAAGGTCATCTTCTCCAAAATCTAAGTACTCTTAGGTGAGAGAGTGAGTAACACACTTAAGAACACAACAGAAGGTAGTCTAGAACTGAAAACTGAATTTGCATATCTATCTGATCTTAGATTTGCCCACCTACCTGAAGAACAGATTACATATTGTTTCTGATGGGGCTAGTAACATGATGAACAATTTTGTTGTACAAGTTGTGACAGTGTTTATTGTCAGAGAGTGTCTTTAAATAAAATATAGTGAACAAATAATGACTGAATTAGCTTTTTTCCATTTTGACGATCCCATGTTACCTTTATTGGCAGCCAGGGGTACACAGAATATCCTGAAAACTACATGGAATTGAAAGCATTGAAACATCTTCAAATTTGTTAAGTTGTCCAAATTTTTGTTAATACTTTTGCAAATGGAAGTGGGCTGAGTTTACATGTTTCATTCCATTTTTAATATTACTGAAATTCCTCTGGAAAACCTACTTTTATAAAGCTGAAAGATAGAAAAAACATTCACTCTGAAATGTATATCTATCTTTTAGAACAACCTATACTCTGGAATTTGACTATAACAAGGGACACACACACACAAACACAAACATAAACTTACACGTACCTGCACTCTCCTGCAGACATGTATAACAAAGGTAAAAGTTATTCCATGCAACAAATTTCTACACAAAATTATTTTAAAAGAAAAGTAAACTTAAAAAAAAAATAAAAAATATTACTTCTTATAGTCATATAGGAAAGAATATTCCAATATTAACACCAGTAATAAAAACAATAGTTTCAGTTATGTCCTCCACCAGTCAAAGTTGTTCTCCAGGCATTTCACTCTTTCTCCCATTGCTGAAAATTACCTTCCCCTCTGATTTACCCTCTGTGCTCCTCATGTGGACACTGCCTAAGGAGCCACTCTAGGTTAGCAGAGATCCACTTTTTAAACTGGTTAATATTTAAACACAGCTTAGGTGATTTCTCCAGGGCCTAAACTGTATTCTGCAAAGCCTTACTGTTAGATTTGAAAGACTGAGATAATTTCTCAGGATGTCTCATTGTGAGGGCCACATACAATAACACTAAAATATAATTCTCAGGGGCTGAACTTCCGATGCAGACTCTTATCTGTCTTTGGATGGTGATTGTCTCTGTGTTCTTACCACTCTCTCTAATCCTCTGCATTTCTTTTTATCACAAAATTTCATTGAGACTAAGTGCTTCCTTGCTATAAGATTATTGTCCTACAGAACACTTGTGTTTTCCTATGTACAAAGAGGCTGTAAGAAAAGCAGACAATTTGATTTCATAACTAGTGATAAGGGAAGCAAAATCTTATTGCTTTCAGGTTTTCAGGACCCTAAAAGTTGATTCAAGTATTTTGAATTAGTGGCAGTTATTAAATATATATATATACACAAAGATAAAAACAAGTTTTAAGAGCTTACAAAAAGATTTATTCATTACACTGAGGTCTGACCTTCTGCTGAATAGTACCTATAAAACACAGAAATATAACTGTACAGTACCTATAAAAACATGGCCTTCATGTTTAGAACTCGTAAATATATTGGGATCACAAATTATTGGCACAAAATTAGTCAGATTTCCAAAGGAGGGCTTTCCATTGAAGTAAATTGTAATTGATCTAGTGATTACAGAGGGACAGTAAGAGTACAGAGTAACAATTTGCACTGGCACGATCTAATCAGTTGCATGTGGTATCACAGGTCACATCTGCCTGGCCCACTCATATTCCTTGAACAAGTTAAAAATAAAAAATAGGAAAAAAAAAAAAGAAAGAAAAAAGAAAAGAAAAGGGAAAAAAAAGGAGAAAGAAAAAGAGAAAGAAAAAGAGAAGAAAAAGAAAAAAAAAGAGAAAGAAAAAGAGAAGGAAAAGGGAAAAGGAAAAGGAAAAGGGAAAAGGAAAAGGGAAAAGGAAAAGGGAAAAGGGAAAAGGA
>JAWWTY010000088.1:67963504-67976759 GCA_035222235.1 Margarornis squamiger | reverse complement strand
TTTCTTTTCTTTTCTTTTCTTTTCTTTTCTTTTCTTTTCTTTTCTTTTCTTTTCTTTTCTTTTCTTTCTTTTCTTTTTTTTCTTTTTCTTTTTTTTTTTTTTTTTCTGAGGAAAATATAAATCAATCATGATTCCATCCCTAGAAGTGATCAGGGCCAGCTTGGATAGGCCTCTGAGCAGCCTGATCTAGTCAAAGGTGTCCATGAGAGAGATGCCATGTCCATGGCAGAGAGATGTAGTGAGGTGATGGTTAAGGTCTCTTCCAACCCAAACTATTCTGCTATTCTATGATCCAATATTATCCACTAACTTTTCAAGAGATGGAAGCAAATATATTGTTCTTTCTTGACATTATAGGCATAACATTTACAAAACTTCAACAGAGAAGTCCTAATGGTGCAGAAAAAATGCAATGTAAACCATCTTCCCTTTTCAAAAGGCCTTCTTAGTTTTCATTCCTTGTTTTCCCTTCTGTTGTGCTTGTCCCTATCTAGTGGGTATAAAGAGAGAAGATTATTCGCTTTCTATTTGCATATTTAAAGTATTTGAAGGTTTTTATCAGGTTCCACATCAGTCTTTTCTTTAGTATAAACTTTGCTCTTTCCTCACTGATCATGCTGCTTAGACATTTGATCATCCTTGTTGCTTTTGAATCCTCAGCAGGTGCCTTAAGGCAGTTTTATGCCCACTTTGATGCAATAAAAGTGCAACTTAAAAGGAGCTCAGGCTCTTCCATATATCTCTATATCTTTTAGGATAATAAATAATAATGATCCATATTCACATTGCACTTTGCATTTGCAAGATACTCTACAAACATTAATTAATTAGTCCTCATGGCTCTCCTGTGTGATAGCAGTAATAAAGCTTTGCAAGAATATGACACCTTTGAGGTAAGGTTCTCAGATAACTTTAAAAATATTAATTAATATCCAATCTATTTATATGTTGCTGCTCACAGGAGTGCAAAATGGGAGGCAAATAGTGTTGTGCATACTTTACCTTCATCATAACGGAGACCAAAAGCTTTTTGGATTGGGGAACCAGAGTTGATGTCCATCTCAGCTTTATGAACTGTTGGATGTTGACATGTATTTTCTCTAACTAGTTTACCAAACTATTCCTGGAAATGATGACCATTTGCAAGAAGGTTTCCTCCTCCCTCCCATACTTATTCTGTAGATGTACAGGAGCAGTCTGAACCATTCAGATCACTCAGCCAATTATCTTAGCCAAGTTCACTAAGTCCATAATGTAGCACAAAAAATTAGGAAAAAACCTATGTCGGTAACACATACATACATAATGCTTTTCTATGTCTGTTTAAAGATTGATAATGGTGCATATATATAACACAACTAAAACTTTTTAAGGGAAGGCAGAAAATTTATAATAAATTTTACATATCTGTGAGAAAATCAGCAGTCTAGACTAATCCTTTATGTACTTTTTCACACTTATTATTTGGATTTATTAAGCAATTACATGGGTAACTAGAAAGGTTTTCTTTGAACTGGTGGGAGCTTCAGTGAAAAAAAAAAAAACAAACAACCTTCAACAAATAAATGCACAATACATAACCTCTCTTTAGGCTTCACCAAGAAAAAAATGAAATATTTGGAACAATGAAAAGAAAACATAGAGAAGCCATGACAAATCTCACAATGGACTCGAGGAAGACAGTTCAGAATAGCTACTGAAAATTGCCCCAGAACTACTGGAAGATTTTCAGTCATAATACTGACAGTATGAGGACATGTATATGAAATATTTGAGAAGAATATTTACATGACAGGGAGAGCTTAACTGATAAGACAGTACTGTTTAATACTCCAAAATAAAAGGCAATTTTATAAATACTATTCTCCCATGATTTTTTTAATGCTTACTCAGAAAAAGTGCTCGTTTTGCATTGCCTTGTGTTTTTTATTACTGTCAATTTCTGACTCATTTTTTAGAATAAAGAATTCCTCCTCCAATGCCATGTATTACTCTACAAATATGAATATAAGTAAGTAGCTCCTGGAGAACAAGACTTGCTGGTAAATGTTGCTTATTTGCAATAACTTTTGCGGTTTTTATTTACCTTACAGTAGAACAAATAAAAGGTGAAGAGAAAAAGCAAGAGAAACTTAGTAAAGATTGTAGATTAGATGGATTTCTTCTGGTCTGAATCTGTAAGATATTTTTTATATAGAATAGAGGAAAGTTTTGTTCTTTTTCAGGATCAGCTCCAAAAGAAAACAGGAGAAAATGAAAATGAAAAAAATAAAGTTGAAAATAATTTGCAATTAGCAAACCTACACTTCAAAATAAAATCCTTGCCATTCTTCTTCAGAACTAAGTTACCATTAAACAAGAACAACTGCTGTGGTATTATTTGCCTGTCATTTCCTGGTAAATCAGTGTCATTAGCATTGATTTTTTAGAGGAGAGATTAAAAGAGGTTTAGTTAGGAGAGTAAGGCAGGAGTATATATTATCCAAGCCAATGTAGCTCTGGGTCTCAAAGATGACATTTCCCTCTCTGCTTCATTAACTTGCATAGCTTGTTGAGCTTTAGCTGTTTCTAATTAATTCTTTTACTGGCTTTTTTGAATGTGTATCATCTCTGGCAAACCATATAAAATGAAGAAATCTCTCTAAGGTTTTACCCTTTTAATTATTATTTTTATTGCTTAAATGAAGCTCCGGAATTGCAAATGTTGACATTTTATTTGATTCTAGTCATTAGAGTTTTCAAGGAGGAAAAAGGGGGGGAAAGCTAAGGAAAGGAGGGGGCAGTGCAGATAAAATAATAAATAAATAAATGAAATCACTAACTGAGCAGGATGCTCAGCAAATGCTATGGAAAATGGAAAATAAACAGGTTTGTCAAAAATGACCTCCATGATGGTTTTGCCCTTTTAAATACTAACAAAGGAGGAAGCATCATTAGAGGTAATTCCTCTCTGTCTTGTACACAGGCTGACAAGTAAATAAATGGAGTTTTTCACTCCTGCTTGTTATTTTGTTTTATTTGGATAGAGCTTAGCTAGCGAGTGTGGTGAGTACACACATACATAGACATACACCTTGTCACTCATTCACATTTCTCTTTAAAACAATCATCACAAAAACACATAGTAGAACAGGACTGGTTTTTGGGGGACAGGGAAAGCACAGAACCAACAACAAAACAAACACTTATGTAAAGCATATCTGTTGGAACTAATCTGTGTTTTGTAAGAAAAGTTGTAATGAAGATATACTTGGCTAATGTATTGCTCTGTCAACTAGCCCTTTTGTTTGTCAGATTGTTGTGCTGACTTCTAAGATGATACTCTAAGAAGGACATTCAGCTTTGCTGCGAAAGAATGATAAGCTAGAGAGTGAGCTTTGAATGTCAGCTGCCTGGTCTATTGCTTATCCCACTGGTTTTGTGGCACAGGTTGTTTTCCCTGGACCCCTTATTGTTAATGAAAAAAAATTAAAATAAAAACTTAAAGTCTTCTCTTAAAGAAATTGTCACTGTTTAAAGCAGTTTTATCACTCTCTCAGACTTTATCACTACTGTCACACTCATAATCATGAAGTCATGTTAAAATCTCTCAATGGGACTTTTCCACCAGAAACACAGAGGGGAAAAAGCCTGGAAGCTAGAGGCAGCCAAGGGGTAACCTGTTGGCATCCAAAAAATAAACCAAAGGGACATGACAAGCATTTTCTTATTCTGTGACCACATTAGACAACACTACTGTATTTATTTCATTTTCAGAATCATCCAGAGATCAATGAGGACTTTTTGGCAATTTTCTCAGTGTGAACTGGTTGGAGGTAAAAGAAGTTTGTTCACAAATTCATTAGTAATTGGTATAATGAAAACATGGAATGGTTATCTAGGATATAGAGCAGAAGAAATTTACTCCTGAAAGCAATGAAAAATTGATAGAATTCCACTGGAAAAGTATTTTTAATTTGAAATTTTGTACAACTGTTGTTATTAAGTAAAATTGGCTTTGTCATAAATATGTCAAGTGTTCTTGTTTGGCTATAGCTGAAATAGAAACAGAAAGCCATGTTCAGAAATATTGTAAAAATATTCATTTTAACGCAAATTTTGAGACCAAATCTTTTGGCATACTTAACCAATCAGGGAAGGGAATAAATAAAATATGACTTTGACCTCTCTGAATTGATGAAAGTGGAGTCAAATGGATGCTTTTGTAAAGCTTTGTGTGTAATTGTGTCTAAACGCAGCTATATTATCTTTCTGTTGTGAGGATAAGCAGAACAATGAAAGTAATTTTATTTATTAAAATAAATTGCGTCTGAGAAAATCGTAGATGCTTAATGCACCTTTCAAAATAGAAATGCCTCCACTACCTATTGCTTCATTAGCATTTCAAACGCTGTTGAGAGTCTGAACTTTGAATCAGGGCACCACTGAACACTGTGCTTTGGGCAAACACAGCTCTAAAGAAATCGTCTTAGAAGAGAGTTATTTTCTCAGCTTTAGTATTAATAAACACTTTTGGTGGGATCACCTGACTTAAGTTTATCTACCTGATAGTGAAGTATGTAGTTTAGGTGCAATCAAGGCTCTCTTTACAGATGGATTAGGCACCTCCGAAAGTGCAATTCATTCCAACTTTCTTAACTGCTTATTTTAGGATGGTGTGACCCATTGTTTGGGAATGGTCTCTCCTTCTGTGCAACAGGAAGGTGCTGTGAAAGGGGGGGAACACAGTTTGCTGTGAACAGCAGTGGAGCTGGAGGTTGTCTGAAAGTGAACAAGTGACCACATCTTTGATCCATCAGCAGTGTGTGGATCAGACTGCAGGATTCAGCTGTTTGGCTGAGTGTGAACTGTGTAGAGTAAGCGACAGTAACACACAGGAGTCATCACCACCTCAGAGGTGCAACCAGCAAAGAGAAAATAACTGAAAAATGAGAGAGAAGGCATGAAGCCATGTGTGAGAGGAATTCTTCAGTGGCTGAGCATGGATGGACTTCTATGTGTTACCACAGAGGTACACAGTATGGACTTCATCCCCCAGGGGCCCTAGATTGATGTAATGTATAAATAATTTATTTTATATTCCTGTCAACAACACATACTTGAACTATTTCCTGATTTTGTGTTACTTACATTGGGTAAGTTCCAAGTAGCGCACTTGGAACCCAAACAGAACAGGTGTTCGTGCCAGGAACTATAAACTGTGGGTCTATTTGTTGTTCTACAACAAGATTTTGGGTGGAGCAAATATTTGTGTTTCTTTAGAAAGTACCCTGAAGTGTAAATTTAAAGAAAATTAAATCCTAAATGATTTGGCCTGTTTAAGTTTTACTCCAGCTCACGAGCCTGGGGAAATAAGGTAAGGTAGGTCTTGCAGCTCGGCTGGGGCAATGTAAAGTACAAATAGGGCCTGGATGGAGAATGGACTGAAGGCAGCTCTGAGGAAAAGGACTTTGGGGGTGCTGGTTCACAAGAAACTCAGCATGAGCCAGCCATGTGCCGTGGAAGCCCAGAAAGTCAACTCTGAATCTACGACTTTATAGAATTAAAGCATTTTTCCTTCCTTTGAGGCATTGACATAGTAGAAGATAGTTAGATAGTCTGACAGGATTAAATTGGAAAACGTGTAACATTGCTTGTCCCAAAAGTGTTAAACATCTTTTTGAGTGGTTTGTTTTCATAGGTTCTCAAGCCACCTTGTCTGAAAACAGGAACATGAGTACATCAGTTGTGTGTATTTGGAACAGGCACACCTGTAATACACAGGCAAATGTACAATATCACATATGCAGAACCGAACAAGGACATGTGCTTATATGGCATTTTACACCAGATTTCCACAGCTTAATGAAATTGTGAGAACTTCATGGTCTTGCAACTGTAGTAGTAACACACTGAGTCAAAATGAAACTCCCTTTATGCTATATCTTGAAGGATGTCTTAAAAGTTAAGGGGAGAAAATACACAAAAAGCATAAATGTGAAGGAATTTTTCATCAAGACTGTCCACCCAGCAAAAGGAATGTGGGAACCTCCTGTGTCAGAGAATGCATCTGATCATCATGTTCAATAGCCAAGTGGAAACCAACATCTAATATTAGAGAAGTAAATAATCTGATTTGATTTGTAAAACCTATGGTCAAATTCTAATTCCATGTAAAGCAACGTAAATCTGGGGTAACTTCAAATTCTGGTTTGTGCAAAGCCATGCAGGTTTTTGGCCACATGAAAGAAAGAAAACAGGGGAGCAATTAACCACTAAACAAATAAAACAACCTGAACAAAATATATGAGTTCAGAAGTGACTTTTTTCCTTGCTCCTACAACTTTCTTTAAAATTGGATGGGCTAACATTCCTCCAAGTGTGCTTTCTAACTCCTGCTTTTATTGCAGTATTGTATTTTTTCCCTCATCATTTGCCTAGCTTTACACAATTGAGCTATAATGTGTGCAGTTGACCTTTCTTCATTTAAATGTTAATAGAGATCTTAGGAAAGGTACCGCCATGCAAAAGGCCAACTAATTGTAATAGACTTACAACCTTTTGTTTGTTGAGTTGGTCAAACAAAGAAAGGGTTAATTAAAACTTACACAAAATGTTTATAGCCCAGGAGGAAAGGTCTGTGTGCTACATGTTAGGCCACCTGCAAAAGTCCTATTACAGAGGTAACCATACACTATGTACTTCCAACCATAAAACAGTTGTCTTCTCTCTCTATTCATTTCAATTGAAAAAATTTAAGGATCAGTTGCAAGAACTTCCCATTTGGGTTATTCATTTAACCTTGCTGAGTGTCCATGGGCCTGTAGGCACCAGAAGGCACTTCATCAGGTAAAGTTGTAGCTGGTAAATGGAAGAAGGGAAAAGATTTGCACAAATTTAAGCACCAAAAACTTTCCTCTTTAATTTTCTTTTTTGCTATGTAGGTTTCCATTTGTATTTGGTACAGGGAGCAAGGTTTTGCTAACAGAGGGGCCGCAGGGGTGGCTTCTGTGAGAAGAGGGCAAGGGCTGCCCTGTGCTGGGCACAGCCTTTTCCAGCAGCTCCACGGAAAACCCACTGCAGACCATCTGCCTGGCTGGTGGTGCCTCTGTGAAAGCATTTTTAGGAAAGCCCATAGAATACAGCACAGAAGGAGGAGGAAGGGAAAAAAGAGTGAGAAGCAGCAGGGAAAACACCAAGATCAGAGTAGGAGGTGTTCCTTGATGGAGCAGATTTACCCTGCAGCTCTTGGAAGATGCACTTTGGAAAATCACAGGAAGGAAAGACCAATAGAGAGAAATTGCTATGTACTGATTAGCCATCCAACTGCACTGCTTGTGTCCTCTCTGAAGGGACTGAATGTTACCTGCTGTGATAGCAAAAGTGGGAGAGAGTAATCTAGTGGGAAAAAATTGAGTGCATGAAAGGGGGTAGAGAAATGTTTTTCCTAAGTGTTTTACGGTTGTTGGTTTAGTTTGAATGTTTTTTTAATTGTTTGTTTCCCAGTACACAAATCAGTAATTAAATATTTATATTAATTGAAAACAAATTATGTTAAGTCCCTCAAGTTGAGCCTGTTTTGCCTCTGACAGTAATTGGTAAATGATGTCCCTGCCTTTGTCTTGACCCATGGGTTTTCTCACTCTCTTTCTCCCATTTTTTTTACCTTCATGGGGAGGTAGGGAGGGAGCAGCTTTTTGGGTACCTGACTGACAGCCTAGGCCAACCCACAACACCTTTGTAAACTATAGAAAGTAGTAGACAACTCCAGAATGTAAGAAAACTGATCCTAAGAAAGCTTTTCAGATCAAATCAATCAACCTCTTCAAGATATTTAGAGTCTGAGGGACTTCTAGGTAAGGCTGGTCAACCTATCCCGAAATTTCACCTGATGTTCTGTCAGTCCATAGTTTTGAGGCAAACATAGCTGGAGAAACAAACAAAAATTGCATTGTGTCCAACATTTTCTCTGTTTTCTTTGATTTCTGTCATCTTGTACAGATGGGTAATCAAACAGCTCTCTATGCAAAAACTCCAGGTCTTGCTACAATATTCTACACATTATTCATATCTTTATTTGAGCTTAAAAGTCTTATATTGCACCCTCTCACATCTTCTGCATTAAGGGAAAAGGAAAATAGAGAGAGGTGGAATTGCAAAAGAATTTTTGTTTGGGATCATGGTCAGTTCCCATCAAAGTTTATATATTTCTATTGATATATTTAGGTCATATGTATATGTAAATGTAACTGGACAATTTATCTAACTTCTGATAAAAAAGACCAATGGATGTCAGGTACATTGATTAAATCTTCATAAATAATTACTTATTCAGCAAAATACAGACTTCCACTGACATTGTCTGATACACCTAATCTGAATTCAGCAAAAGAATTCTTGAAAATCATTGTCCTGGAGACACAAATGTTAATATGACACTTTGGGGTAGTTGTGTCCAAAGTGGGGTGTTGTGGTGCACAGGAAACCCTACCCAGTGCTAGAAGTCTGTAGTCTCTGAGGCACTGTGGGTGTCTGATAACAGGTCTTTCTCAGCTATAAATTCTCTTTTTAAATTATATCTGGAAAGAAAGTGTGGAGAATTATAACACTGACTTGGTATTTCAGGGACTAAGTTGTGAACACAGAAAATTTCATGACCTGATTTTTTGGAAGCCGATGAGTCACATACACTATGAGGCTTAAGCAGCTCAGGTCATTTGCAATTCACAGTGCCTGTAGTTTAAAATTAGCGTGGGTTTTGGAGAGCCTTTAATATTCATAATCTGACCCAATATTGAAATGTTCTTTAGAAAGATAGAGATTTAAGGGGAAATACTGTGAAGTGATATCAGGAGAATTTGCAAAGTAGCTTTAATAGACTAATTCTAAGTACATTAGCTGCATTTCTGATCAGAAAATATTGAAATGTATCTAGCTTACCTTGAGATTGTAGGTTAGTTCCTCTATTTCTATAATTACCAACAGTGATTCAGCATATATTTCAAATACCTGCAGTTTGGATAAATTTACTCCTCCATGCTTTCAAAACCATACAGATAAAAGGCAAGAAAGTGATGGTTTGTTTGTTTGTTTGTTTGTTTGTTTGTTTGTTTGTTTGTTTTCAGTTCCAGGTAGGTGTTTAAAAGAAAAATAAATACTTTTTGACCATGTAGGATAAAATATTAGCAGTTTAATTAATGGGCTTATTAAATTCATATACCAAAACCTGTTTTTAAATCCTTTGTCTAGGAGCTGGGGCTTCCAAAAAAGGGTCACACTGGGCAGCAAAACAAGGTCACATTGGGCATCAAGCCAGCTGTTGGATTGTGACACAGGCTCCTGACTCCTGAGAAGGGGACTGAAATAGTCACATTAACTTTCAACTAGATTTTATAAATCAATAACAATCATTATACACTTTTTTCAGTTTGTAATCCAGACTTTTTTTGCAACAAGATAGAACAGGAAATCTCTCTACATGTGAAAAACCTTCTTTATCATAAAAACCTTCTTTGTCATAAGTACCCTGTGCTACCCAGGCACCTGCAAACAGTCTTAGACTTAAAATGGTAAGACAATTTGGGAGAAACATGTCACTCAAATGACTGTGTAGTACAGATTTTACCACAGAGCAAATTCTTAGGATTTAAAAGCAATTGGAAGCTAAGTGGCATTTATGATTATTTGGTGAAGCAAATATAATAGATATTGAGTTATGAGACACAAACTGAGGAGGGGCTCTGTGATTCACTGGAGCTTTCCATTTTCTTAGGGAGCTTTATTCTTGATTAGGTAATCTGTTGGTTATGCTTTCCCTCAGATGGAAACAGGCTTACGATATGACCCTCAAGATGGAATAAATCTTCTTGGGACTACTATAGAAGGAAAAGATTCACTAGGACTTTGGCATCTTCCTAATATGATGTGTTTGGCTTTCACACCTTAGCCTTCATTTATCTAGTACTTGAGTCTTTGTGGGCAGTTTGAGTCAGAAAAACACTTGAAAACCTTTACCTATTCCTGTCTTCTATCTGTTTTTCTTCATGAATACATGCTCTGTGCTTCTCCACAGCAACTTTCATCTGATCTCACAGTTCTTTACTTTCTGCAATTGAGGCCAGCTTCTTGGGAAGCAAATGTGGCTCCTTCCCTTGTTCAGTACATAAAATATAGTCAGTAGGATCAGATACTTGCCTTTCAAGAAAAACTGTGTCATAGAAGGTCAAACTAGATGATCATAGCAGTCATGAACAAGCACACTATGCCTCTTGCAGCCCAGCTATTATTGTGAAAGATAAAGAGGCTTCAAGAGATGCAAACAAAAATAAGTTGCTTTGCATTTTAATCCAACAACTGAGTTAACTTCAATGTAGTTATGCTGAAACATTATCACTTCAGAAGTCGGACCTTTCTGTGGTGCAGTCTTGAAATGGTGCTTAAGGGACCAGAAGCTTTTAACTTTAACTGGTTTTGGTTGTATTTGTTTCTTTTTTCTTTGTGTTAATTTTTAATAGGGAAATGTAAGGTTGTTTTGTTTAGAAGTCCTGCAAAATCAAACAAAACATGCTGATTCCTTCCCTTGGAGTGAATCCTTATGCCTTTATCTAAGAAAATACATTTTGTTACACTGACATGAAAAACAAAGCCAGAATGACACTGTGTTACCTTTGGTCCTTCATTCTCCTAAATGTCAGGCACTTCTTTTGGGTCACAAGAGAACTTTTGAGGCAATTTAAAAACATTTGGGGCAAGCATTTGTGCACTGTACAAAAAGTCTGTAGCAGTTAGTTACCCAACAGGAACTTCTTAACTGTGCTTCAGGAGTCATGTCCTTTATAATCTATGACCACAGAGATTAAAGTGTCTAAAGACCCTGTAACAAGAACTTATATAATGGCTTTCTTCTCAGACTTTTTTTTTTCTTTTTTTTCCTGAAAGAACCATGACTAAATCAGGCAATTTTAACTGACTGACAATTTCCTACTAATTATGTGGCCCATTCTATATATATTTTACATGGAAATAGATTTTCTGCTGATAGTAACCATCAATCATCACTGCAAGGAAATGTATCTGAATTTAGAAAGTGAAACCTACTCTAGTAAATTTTAAGAAGGCACTGACTCATACCAGCCACCTAAAATTGCCTGCTAATTCCTACTATGATCCTGTAACTATGCCTGTTTACACCAGTGGAGTACCTGATCCATCAATTTTGCTTTCTGAAATGTGAGGATTTTATTTCTCAATTTCCTTCCTTGAAATCCCAAGGCTATTAATATGTATGGATATTTAAAGGCAATTAATTGTTTTCACTAACCACAGGGAATTGATATTACTGTCTATTTTTGCTTGGTAGGCTGTTATTTAGATAGCACAAACAACCAGACCTCAGAGAAGGTACAATAAAGGGATGAGAAGTAACAGTGAGGTTTTCATTTTAATTGAAAGCAAACCATAAGATTCCAAAGGGTAACAACAGACTCTGAATTAATAAAAAGGTAAACAAACAAACAACTAAAAATATTTAAAAAATGACTTTTGATTGAGAAAATTATTTTTTCAGGGCTGATACTTTTAACTTTGAATAAGTCAATGATGGGCAACCTCTCTGACATATGAGAACATTTGTGAACATATGAGAACATCTGTTTTCAGATGCTTCAGAATATGGATGAATTATTCAGGAACATTGAAGTTTTGTATGTAAGGAAGTAGACCTCTAGCTCTAGAGTTTCAAGTAAATTTTATATCTATTACATACACTCATACAGAAAGACAATAAAAAAGACCCAGTCTGAAACCTGATCAATAAAGATGGAGCCCACTAGCATTAAGACATACTATACTACTTTGTTAATATATCAGCAGTATATTGTTGGTCATCTATAGATCACTTGTAAAAGGCTTGCTTTTCTCACAGCTTCTGCAAAATAGTCAATATATTCACAAAGAGGAGATCAGCCTGTCCCTGGAGGACTTCACCCCACAGCTGAAGGAGACTGTGGTACTTCAACTGTTCTACCCCTCTCCCTCTCTTTGACTTTGGGATCATTTACTATGGTCTCCTCCCAGGTTGTTGGTCCACACTGACAAATTCAGCAGTCACAAAAAGCATTTTTGAGCACTGTAACCCTTACTCTGAGATTTTTATAGTGACATACATGAAGAATGGAACAAACCTCCTCACCCAAAGAATTCTTGGCCATGGCATCAGCCAAGGTCCAATTGGCGAAAACAGTTGAGGAACAGACAACTCATTTCTGAAAGGTAAGAGGTTTTAGTAGCTTGGATATGGCAGCCCATAACAGTCTTACTGTCAGATACATTTCTAAACATCTAGAGCTTTCATGCACAGGGAAAAAAATGCAAGGCCTTTACATATAAGGTAAAAGCTCTATACACTAACAATGATGCAGGCCTGACCAAGATGATCTAAATTTTAATCTGAGGAAGAATTTAGGATTGAAGCTTTCTTCAAATTGAAATGATCCCATGTTTAATTTATTGGAATAGATACAGCTATAGGCCCCTCCAGACAAAACAGGCCTTCTCTCTTTTCTATTTCAGTTTTTCAGGAGAACAAGAGGAGGTTGTCCTGTTCTTCTTTCAGACTTTTTTAATATTTCCTTACTAGAGTTGTCCACACAGATCTGTTCTTGCTTGAAGAAGAGAGGGGATGAGGCTGAGGAGATTACAGCAAGCACAGCGGTTATTTTTAATTTGCCCAGGAATTTTTTACCCAGACAAATGTTGCCAGTTTTTTGTTTGTTTTGTTGGTTCATTTGGTTTGGTTTGCTTTGGTTTGGAAAGGGGAGTGAGGAGTGTTGGTTGGTTGGTTGGTTGGTTGGTTGGTTGGTTGGTTGGTTTTTCGTTGGTGGTGAGTTTTGTTGGTTTGGTTTGGGGCTTTATTTGACCAGACTACATTTCTGGGCAGAACACAACTGTGGCCAAACAGGTGATTCTTACAAAAAATTCAATCTGTTAAAGCCATTTATTACAGATATACCTAGAAGAAATTTAGGAATTTTCCAGGTTATAACACATTTGCAGAGCGTTATTACAAGTTCCTTTGTGCAATTCTCTCATCTGTTTCCTTGGTGACCTGCACTGTTTGAAGAAACTCAGGGAAACTCCTGGGTATATTGAATATGAAGAAAACAAAAAATACCTGTGTACTCCTGTGATGTTTGGTAAGGGAAGAAGAAGAAGTCTCTCACTCCAGTCTGTCTTACCACAATGAATCCCAAGAGTTAGTAACAGAACGGAAAATGGT
>JAWWTY010000088.1:67946236-67959118 GCA_035222235.1 Margarornis squamiger | reverse complement strand
TCCTTCCTTCCTTCCTTCATTCCTTCCTTCCTTCCTTCCTTCCTTCCTTCCGAATTCCTTCCGAATTCCTTCCTTCTGAATTCCTTCCTTCCAAATTCATTCCTTCCGAATTCCTTCCTTTTGAATTCCTTACTTCTGAATTCATTCCTTCCAAATTCCTTCCAAATTCCTTCTTTCCTTAATTCCTTCCAAATTTCTTCTGAATCCATCTCCTCTATGGCCATAGCAAGTATTCACAGTATAGTTGCATCCACAATGTTATTTATACCATCTTAAAAAGCTCATGTTTTCTTACAGGGATCCCAAAATATTCAGTTCTTCAAATAAATGCTCCTGATGAGTACCTTTGTTTTTGTTTTCACCAAGAAGCTTCAGAGTTGTTTTTAATTAGATTTTATACAATGATTTTGTACAAAAATTCTCATTCAATGGTAATGGTAGAAAAAGGGCTGATGCAGTAGGTATTTTATTAGAGAGGCGTCCTGCTATGAGTCAGCAAGTGAAAGAGCCAAGGCATTCATTAATGGAGTTGTCATGTTAAAGGATGATTATCTGCCAAATTTCTGGCAAGGCCAGGGAGGTCTTTTAAAAGAAAGTCACCAGACAGGTAGCCATTCATTTTCTCATGTGGTTTTAGCAGGCTACGTGATTAGGTTCATCATTTGCAGTTTTGTCTTTTAAAAAAATTAAGTACAAATGTGGCTTCCCTGCAGTGTAAGAAAGAAAAAAAATAAAATAAAAGGATCCTAACAAATATGTAGGGGAAAAAAACCCCTGCACAATATCATGGGCAATAACATGACTTCCATTTCTTCTATCTTGAGTTTAACAATCTGATGGTAAATAAGCCTATGTGGGAAAAAAAAGAGGACAAAATTGGTGGTGTTGTATAAGAGTCCAGATTTTTAATGGAAATTACTTTACAAATATATGAAATGTGATTTTAAAAGATGACTGTTTTTTTCTGTTACCTTTGTTTCTCACTGTCTATGAAGAACATACAGCTCACAGAAGCTTCCTTCCTTCCATATTCTGGAAGAGGATATCCAAAATTTGAACTGCTAGATGGATTGAGTGTGATCACTACAGACTTTCAAAAATAATCGATGTATGATCATGTCATTTCTGTTGTGGCAATACAGTACCAACAGACTTACATACATTATTATCTAAACAAACAAACAAACAAGTAATTATTATTTTATTGTCATCATCATCATCTTAACATTTTCTGAGGTTTATATCAAAAATATATAACTATACACACTAAATAACAAAAGGACAAGAGGAAGAAAAAACTGAACTAACATGGAATTTTTTAAAACATATCTTACAAAACATAATTTAACAAAAACAAATGGTCATTTTGATTAAATGGATATCATTAATGCAGCATGTTATGATCTGAACTCATAGTTTAATTATCTAATTAAGAGCAAATGAAAATCATTAAGGTCTATGGAATGAAATAATTCATTTTAGGGGAGAAACAGAGGAAAAAAGCAGTGCCCTTAATTACAAACTGTCATCAGCGTGTAGCACCTAGGAGTAAATCTTGCTGCAAGATGTCATGCCTGGCTATATTGTACAGCAGGTGGTGGATGAATCATACCAGCTTCATGAAGAATTGCTGAGGAAAGGAGTATCATTAACGGGTAGAGCTCCAGACTGGGAGTAAGGTCTCATGAGTCCTATAAACAGTTCTGTGTCTGACATTTGGCAAATCACTCAGCATCGGTTTGCTTAACTGTAAAATAATCACATGCTGTTTAAGACCACCTTATGCTGGTTTGCTAGTGTGCTGCTGGAAGAAGTTGAGGGCAAGAAACTTCCCTAAATTCACCTCAGATAGGATGAAAGCAAAGAACAAGGACCCATGCACTCACTCGCCTGGACTCACAGCACAATGTAGTCTGGGATCACAATATATGGATGTATAACACACCAAGGAGTTGCAGAGATAACATTCAGTTCAGCTATGCTTTTGCATGAGGCATACTGCTTCTTTAAAATCTTTCAAGTATGCATAGATAGTACATCAAAAGAAAGCAGTTTCCTTTTTAACTGTGGAGCCATATACACTATTCTTTCTGTGGAAATAGATGTACTGGAGGAAGGTGAGGTGGCCATATGTTTAAGTATGATTGGACTAATTTATCCCCTGAGAATGGCTTATTTTTTTTTTTTTTTTTTTTTTTTTTTTTTAAATTATGTTGGCAAGAAGCAGGCAGGCATTGACACAGATTTCTCCCGTAAGTTCATTGATTAGGAAAGATGCCCAAGCCTTCATGGAGGCTCTAATAAGAAGGTTTGGGACATTAAATCAATGTGATTCTTTTCACTTTTAAGAGTCCTGAAAAACAAATATGTTTCTTTTATTGATGGTTTATTTTCAGGGTGTAAATAAAAATAAGTCAATTATAAAGTTCAGTAATGTGGACAAAACATGCCTGTTCTTTAAGGCTCTGAAGCACAAGAGACAGGCCCAACTTTCAAACTGTGAGAGATCTAGTTTCCACTTATGAATGCAACCTACATTTCTGAACCCTGAGATATATGCATCCCTTACCATCTCCCACTATTCTGCACAAAGTTGAAATTCTGATGATGAACTAGAAGACATAATGAGGAAACTTGCAGTACAAGGAAATCTGACCACATCTGTAAAACATAGAGCCAAACAAAGAAACAAACAAACAAAAACAAAACCAACAACAACAAAAAAGGGGCATTTGTGGTCATTCTCTGTTTTCTAGTTTCTCCTCAAAAGATAGCTTAAACATTACTAGTAAATACATCATGCCAACGGCTATAAAGGAATTCAGGATAAACACAATATGTTCCACAGAGGTATCAAGTAATGGTGAAGAGAAAAGAAAAATTTAAAACTTGATTTTGCAGATGACAGGTCTAATGAATGAAGATAAGAAACTGGAGAATAACTTTTTTAAATTACAGCTCAACAGGAGACCACTGAAGTGAAAACAGCTGCTGGGACTATTACACAGAAAACAGCTTGAAACAGCTACAGCCGCATATATTTGTTACTAGAAAAGGATTTCATATGTATGGAAAAGTCCATCCAGAGAACAGTTGTGGACAGATGTAGCCAAGGCAAAGCTGGATCTGCAGAGGGAATTGGAGAGTCTGGTTGGTTTCAGAAACTGAGATTTAAATAGCTAAAGTTTGTCTGAATTGTCCATTATCTGGACTGAATAATGAGCCATGGCTTTGGGGGCAGGGAATTTGCTGCCTGAGTATCTGAAACCAGGTGTTGCTGTTTTTTTCTGTGGCTAGTACCATCTGTTCTGTGCCCAACAGAACACTTCAGCCCAAATCATTTATTTTATGGCTGTGGATGCAAAGGTGAGTGATGCCCTATGGAAGGCAATTGTGATATGGCACAGGGAAAGTGTAGAGCATGACTGAGGATGAATATTCAGACAGATCTGAAGTGAGGAGACCTTTTACAGAAACATCAGACTATAAGGCCTGCTTTTTTCTCTATGTGAAGCCTCTGCAGTTGATTGGACCCTGCACTCCCAACATGCTACTGAGTTCTGTTTGTTGACAAGTGAGCTGGGAAATACAAACTGGGAAAGCTTGTGCCAGATGTTTTCAAATGTTTGTGAGCTGCTACTGATTCATCTTTAGGATGTACCACCTGCCTGTAACAGTGTTTTGGAGCATGGTTTCATGAGGAAGGTAAAATGTACAACATAGGGAAAGGGTCTTTTTTTTTACATTTTTTTTTGTCTTCTTCTTAATATTCTTATTCCTATTATTCTCTATCCCTGGCAACATGCAACAAGAAAAGGTATTTTCTACACAGTGAGCACCTTTGCTTATATTCCATTCCTATTCATAGGCAATTTCCCTGAATTCCTTGTAAATTTCTCTAATTTTTTTTTTTTTTCATTAGGCCACAGAATTACTCACTGCAGTTTTATGCACTGCAGTTTACAGTTGTACCCAGCAAGAATGTTGTACAGCTGGTTCAGAATATAACATCCCAACTTTCCACTGCTGACAATCTCTTTCCCTTACTCTCAGTAAGGTTAGCTACTCTACCTTCTCTTCAAGCAAAACCAGCTAAAAGATTGGACCAAAAGGAATTGCTGTAAATAACAAACTGGCCCCCTCCCTCATCAAATTATATCCCAAATTTGCCATTTTTAAATTTTTCCCAAGGTAAGAAATTCTTCATTAAAACAGGCAAGCAAACCTCATATCAGAAGCAAATTTATTATATTTAATTTACAGATGGTGGAAAGTCACTTGCTAGAGGAGGAACCAGGAGACTCTGAAGACATGAAGGGAAAAGCAATCAGATTCCAAGGGTTTGGGTTTTTTTACTAGACACAGAGTGATCATATTTTCAGGCTCCTAGATAAATAAGACCATAGCTCTGACTTCTTCTATCAACTCTGATTTCATGCACTTCTGGAAGTTTAGTTGGAAATTTTTATAGGGCTATTGTCTTCCAGGTCTTGAGATCCTTCAAGGTCCTGATTTCACATCAAGAACAGCAGGAATTTCAAAAAGTAAATTCTTGTGACTTTCTTCTATTGATCACGTACCATAGTTAGGAATAAACTCTTGCGGCTTCATGACTGTCCTTAAGCCACATAAAGATGAAGAATTAACAACTCAAATTTTAAGGAAAAACTATGGTAAAAAAAAAAAAAAAAAGAAAAATAGAAAAAACATTAACATCTTGTCTCCAGGGAAGAATCCATTAACCTTTAGTCCTTGGGTTCTTTAGCAGCCACCCACGTATCATGAATCAGGTGACGTCCACAGTACAAAAGTCCACAGTATAGAGTTGCTCTTTACCATTAATTATCACTGTATTTCTTCATTTCCCAGAAAGTTTAGTCCAGCAGTCATTTTAATAATGTCAACATTTTCCAGTTTGGACCACTATTGGATTCCAGGCAAATAAATATAATTTTTCCTTTAAATGAAGAAACAGAAATCCTGTAACCGTACAGTGTATTTAGGTTTAAAAGTGTATCTGAAGACTCTCAGTTGTAATCTGTAGATATAGATTTTGCCTATTCCATGCAAATCTTAGGAATCTTTAAAGGAATGTTTTAGTAATCAGGATGAAACAGAGCATACTTAAGTGTAATCTATTTCTTTTCCTTGCACACTTCTCCACACACACGTAAATAACCATTAGTTACACTCTAATTCCCGTATCTTGAATTCTGTTAACATAAGTATTTCCATCTCTTGTTTAATTTTCTTGTTGAGGTACTTACATTATTGCTGCTGTTATTGAAATTATTCTGCTTAATGTCTGCCTAAAATTTATATAAACTTATCCTTGACTAGATTTTAAATTTGGACCACAAAACACTCAGTGCTAATGTTTTGAGTGTTGAAACAACTTACAAGTCTGCTAAGTGTGGAATCAAAATGAGGAGACCATTTTCAGATATAGAAACATAGTTAAATACTGCAATGACTTACTATTTTCCATGTTCTTGGGGGGGAAAGCAAGAAACAATCAGTTGATTCTGCAACTTGAAAAATTACCCTGTATAACAGAGAAGACAATGGGAATCTGCTGTATTTTTTTTTTTCTTTTTGAAAGGATGATAAAAAAAATAAACTGGTAACTTACAGAGGTTGAGGAATGCCCATCCTTAAATATTTTTAAAAATAAGTTTGATAGACTGGCCACATGATTTGACCTTACACCTGAAAGAGCAACTAAGGTAAGCTCTGGATTTTGAGTCCAATGCTGGATCTCACTGGTTCTATGTCAATAAGGCATGAAGAGAATACCTTGGCTATTCTGAGTTTACTTGCACTATCTACAGTTCTGTCAACTGCCAGCTTACTGAAGACCTTGTACTAACTTACTATACTCTGAATTCCAGTGCATTTTGAAAATAGTGTTTATTCTGTTAAGCTGTAGAAAGTGAAAGAAAAGAAAGAAAAAATAAACTCAGCAAACTTTCAACTGAGCCTGCTTACACACAAAGCAGAAATCATCATGCAGATTTATTAAGAAACATAGAAAACACATCATCTTTTGGAAAACACTATGCCTTGAATTGTTGAATCACTCTACATTTTAATGTGCAAATTTGTTCCCTGGCTTTTTGTTGAAAGGATCAAACCATTTGGCATTTTGTCTGAGACATAAATGCATTAGGAAGATGCAGTATAATTTATTAAAATGTATAAAGGGAACAAAGAATAGGATTAATTTTATTTTTTTTTTTATTTTTTTTTTTTTTAATTCCAGGGGCACCACCAGGGCATTTAATATGGGTTAAACCAGATTCAAAAAGCTTTTCATTAGACATTTAACATAAATGACTAAGAGCTTAATCAGCACATACCATTTAAATGCATTGAATGGAGGAATTGGACTGTACATTGCATTATAATTTATAGAGTTTTGTTTTTGATTACATAAGGGAAATACATTTTTTATGCCTTAAAAACATTCTTTTGTGATGCCAAAAAAAATGTATAGCATTATTGTTCAGAAAATGGTGTTTCAATTTGGTAGTGAAGCCTAAAGTCACCCAAGTGGAAAAGATAACTAGCAAATTCCTCAAAGTCCTGTAGTTTGTGGGTTTTCTCTTCAATACATCCCTTTCTTCTGGGTCTGATAATGAACATTGCTTCTGCTTTCCACCCTATGTTGCTTGTACGTTCTTTTTAATGGCTTTAAAAAAATTGACTTGTGAATACTTCTGGAATGCAGTTTAAACAGAATTAGAGAGAACATCACTATGTTGGGCTTGCAGCATAGAAGCAGAGTGATGCTGAAAACGTGTTTTGCTTCCTTTTTTCAATCATTTAGTGATAGTATAAAAGTAATTCAGTCCCCACTTAAACAATACCTGGGGTAACTCTGTGTGTATCATCTGTTCCATCAGAGATGATTATAGGAAATTAAAGTGCTGCAGAGGCAAAAGTGGCTCCCATTTTCAGGAACTTTATCAAAATGTTAAGGAAGGATAATATTCTAAAACACTTACTTCTTAGCTTCTGTTTGCCTTCAGCAATACCGTCTATTACAATTTCTCTTCAAATTGCACTTACTTTCCTTTCTAACAAAAGGCATTGTTTTTTCCCGTCTCTTCTCTTATATCTTCGCAGGAGACAATAAAGTATCTCTTCTTATCCAGAAACACTGAGAGCTCTTATCAGCAGAAAGGTAAGAAAAAGGAAATATCTCAGCAATGGAGATTTTTTTTTTTTTTGTACTGTGTTTTATTTTCTTTTAGCAGGTCAGCAAAAGAAAAAAGAAGTTCCATTTTCTGAGATGCTATCCCTTATTTTTAGAAGGAGAGCTTGAAATCAAGACAAAGCTCTTATTCTCTGAGAATGCAGTCACCCTAAAATGCATACCTTCATCTCACACTTGCTCACACTTGTTCTTTCCCTCTTTTTTTTTTTCTGTCTTTCTCTTCCTATCTCTTCTTCTTCATGTTCTTTTTTTACCTATTAAAATAATTTTATTGTAAGTTTCGTTATTGTGAATTTTCTCCCTCCTGACAGATGCTATCTACAGTACTGGAAAAACAGGAGCAAAAACAGATTTTGAGAAATTAAACATCTATTTATGCATATACACACACAAATAAATATACATATATAACTCTGGATAGTTTAAATACATGTACATAAATACATGTAAGTATGCTTGTGTACATATATATTTGTATACATGTATTTATATGTATGTAAGGAGATAAAGAAGCTTTTAAAGCTGGAATTCAACTCTCACTATGGTAACTTGTGTAATTCTCCTAGTGTCATCCATTTGCCTACATTTAAGGTGGTAATGAATTAAGTAAAGTGATTGACATTTGCCTGGTGTAGGTCCTTTCTCCTCTCATCCTTTCTCCAGTCAGAGCTGTACCTGCCCAGACTATTATTTTGCTCTTGGGTTTTGTAGTCTTTAATTTTCATCATATGAAATATTTACCCAAACTGAGATGGTGGTGAAAAGATCAGTTTTAGCTGAGCAGCAGCTGTGGTGAAATCTGTGCAGCTCCTTAAATCCTACCAGAGTTTGCTCCATCCTCCCCAATTACTCACAAAGGAGTCTTAGTCTTTTGCACGGGTTCCACAGTGAACCACCACCTGCTTAGCCCTGTTCAAACATCGCACAACACTGAAAAGGACATTTGCCCCATCCTCAGCAAATATTTTTGTTCCTTCTTTGCACTGGGTTTGGAATATCAAGACAAGTGTGTCAGGTCATCTTGCCCAAGTCATAGCTGAGTATCAGACGAAGACTATGCTCCCCTGTTAACTGATTTCTAAAAATTAATGCTCAATATTAGAATTAATTAGAATTGTAAAAAAAATACTTTTAGATGAAGTTTGTTTGGGTTTATTTTAGACCTTCATCCAAAGCAAGAGTAATTGCTCTTTGGAGGTATCACCTGTCATCCATTGTTTCTAAGGGATGTTTTCTAACCCTCAGTGTTAGGTGTCTAAGCTAGGGCAGAAGAATCAAGGGCTGGGTTGTGAGCAACCTGGTCTAGTGAAAGGTGTCCCTGCCTGTGGCAGGGGATTGGAACTACATGACCTTTAATGTCTCTTTCCACCCAAACCATTCTGTAATTCCATGAATCCCACATGTTGCCCTTCTTTATAGCCAGTACCTAGCAAATGAATCATCCTCACTAAACTTATCAGGATAATGTTTCTATCACAGAATCCCATCTACCACTTCAGTCAGGAACAAATGAAAAAAAGAGAGGGGGTGGGGAGGGGGAATGTGGAAAAAAGGACATAGCTTTAAACATCTTAATAGAAACACTCTCTGCTAAAACACTAGAAAAAGCCTGTTATTGAATTAAACCACTAATACTCTCTTTCTAGGTTTTACTTTAGACTGTTTTTTTTTTTTTAACAAAAAAAAACAATGGACATGGTAAGCTATCTATATAAATACAATTATAATTACCTCTGGAGTACTTCCAGCTGGAGTATGTGGATATGCCTGACAGAAACAAGATCTCTTGAGAAGGATTCATTCTGGACTAGGGAACAAGTGTGAGAAGGAAGGAGCAGAAGTGAGAAACCTGTGTATGGATCATGGCCATTGCCACCCAGCCTCACTGCTCAAGGGAGACAGGGAAAGAGGCTCAGACTGAAGGAGTAAAGCTGAGTCTGGAAAAAATGGTGGTGGGAAGAAAATCATTATTCTAATTTTTATTTTTTTTTATCTTAGTTTCTCATTACTTAAGTTTATTTTAAATGGCGGGATGTTAAATTAATTTTCACCAAACAGTCTATTTGGCATGTAATGGTAATTGATAAGTGATCTCCCTGTCTTTGTCTTGACTCACAGTCCCATTTTCCTTCCCTGTGCCACTGAACAAGGGAGCAGCTTGTTGGGTGTTTGGTGAGCTCACTACAAGGACAGCGTAGGTTTGTCCATCACCTACTGAAATATGTAAGATTGCTTAAGATTACATCACCAGCTCCATGTACTTAGCATTTAGTGCCATTTATGTATTTAGATGAACTTGCTTAAGGATTCTGAATTAGTATTCACTTCAGGAACATTTAAAATTGTGAGATACTGCTGAAAATTACGCCATTGCCACTAATTTACTTGAGCAAAAAATTTAATTTCATGAAAATGTGTTGCAAAATTTGACCTTCTTGTATTAAAGGATGTTCTGCTGGTGAAACGCAGTAACAGATTTTTAAATAAAAATTATTAAAATATTTTTGTTGCATGACTAAAGCTGAGAACATAGGTTTTCAGCTAACAAATAAACTAAAAATTGCCAAAACTATAGAGATTTTAGATGATTACAATGCTACTCATCAGTGTTTGTTATAATTTAAATGGGGAAAGGATGTTCTTTTTTGTTTGCTTGTGCTTTTTTAATGGGCACATGCACATGTGTGTGCATACATCTTTCTCTTTGCTTGGTTCGTAGTTGATTTTTACACTTGTCTTGATAAATTATCAAGGGAACTCTTTAGAAATATCCTCTTTGTTTCTACTAAGCACAACATTAGCAAGGGGTTTTGTCATTAACTTCACTTTTATGCATTAAAAGAGGGAGGGGGAAGACACCGCATTTTGTGATTTCAAAATGATTTTTCCCTTTTCTGCATATTTTATTCTTGCTCATCACTTAGTTGTTTTGTTTTTTTTTCACTCCCATGTTACTATTTTGTCAGTGATGACAATATGGAAATCCATACATATTGGTATTCCAATAGAGATTTGCCTAGCCAAACAGAAGCAAAAAATTATGTGAATACAAATGTATTAACTGCAAAGATAAATCACAACCCGCAGGCAACTTGAATAAGCTGAGGAAAGAGAGGAAAAGATGTGGGGTGGGGAGTGCAGCTTGAAACCAGCTGGAGTCAGAGGATGAAACATCACACAAAGAAATCAGGAAACATTTATAAGCATAACTTTTTAGTATCACACAAGCAGAAAATGCAGAGTGATTGAAAAGCAAGCAGGCCCACAACCACACTGCACTGGAAAAGTTTTATCGTCTTTGGAAATCATCTGTGCTCATTGTCAGTCTTTTTACAACTCTACCTTGGTTTGGGGGTCTTTTTCTTACTTCTTCTTCTCCTTCTCCTTCTTCTTATTAAAAAAAAAAAAAAAAAAAAAAAAAAAAAAAAAAAAAAAATTTAAAAAATATGAACTTAGGAAAAGCCAATTTCATGTGCTGTTAATTTAATTCCCAACATAAAATCTTACTTCTTCTGATGGAAAATGAAATTACCCTTTCTACATCCGTTTTATCTGTCAATTAAATTCTCTTTTTTCCCCTCTCCTCCCCTCCAAGAAAAAAAGAACATGCACATTATTGGTTATATTTTCTGTGCTGGCAACAAAATGAAAATGGGAAGAGGTGGCATTAACTACAGTAAGTACACAAAACCTTCTTGATTATCATGTAAAGATGCTGGAATGACAACCCCAGAGACTTTGAATCTCCTTTGTGAGGTTGTAGATGTCTAGGCTAATTTTCATTTTCCATTTGTCCTGGTATTGCGTGGCAAAGCAGTTTTAATAATGGGACTCTTCACAGCGTTAACTATTAACCTTTCTATTTTGTGGTGTCTTAAAGAAATAGCTTTTTGAGACAGCTTTCTCTGCTTGAATCTGTATGTGAATAAAGATAGGAAAATGAAATGCATCTTTTGGGCAGAAAGAGGGGACGTTCACTGTGATCTATTCTGTATGATTAATTTCAGGATGATATTTGTCTCTGCTTCATGTTGTCATTATTTGACAGTTATGAAAAAAATCACCTTCTTTGGTCTGACTTGGTTATTACTTGTGTTACCTTAGAGCTGATTGGAAAATAGTATTTGAAAAAAAAAATCAGCATTTCAATCTTGAAAAGAAAAAAATGGAGACAGTTTTTTTGTTGTTGTTCATGATTTGAATGAAGGAAAAAAAAACCAAAAAAAACAAACAAAAAAACCCAAACAAACAAAAAAAACCCAAAAAAACCAAACAAACAAAAAAACCAAAACCAAAACAAAACAAAAAAACAAAACAAAACAAAACAAAAAAAAAAACAAACAAAAAAAAACACAAAAAAACCCAAAAAAAACCAAACAAACAAACAAAAAAAAAAACCAAACAAACAAAAAAAAAAAAAAAAAAAAAAAAAACCCCAACACCTTCCAGGATGAAAACAAAACAAAAATGATCCTTTTAATTTTTAAACAGCAGCATTAAAAACAGGAAAGCAGATGCCATTTGCAGGTAACAGAAAGCCCTATGGCTCAACCACAACAGTTTGTCTCATATATTAAATTCTGAAATGTTCTTATCTTTATCTGGAGCAAAGATAGCATTGCCAGACTGAAATAAGTAACTTTTGCCTTGTAGATATTTTGCACGTATGGTGGGGACTGGCAAGTACCAGTGTTGGGTGCTGAGAGGGATCTCCTGGTGAACTTTTCCTCACTCCACTACCACAATGCAAACCCCCATCACCCTCCACATGCCCCTGCAGGGGTGTGGGCAGAAGTCCACCCTTCAGCTGGAAGTTCAGTTGTACTAAATTCCATGAGTGGATTTAACTGTGATCAGAAGTGATGAGGTTCAGCTAGATTTCTTTTTTACTGTAGAGTTTTTAGAGGAGAATAGCTTAAAGGCTGTGAGCCAGAGGGCTGAGCAAATATATGTCTTAAAAATTCTGCAGTCAGATTTGCCAGAGGACATCTATCTTTTCTCTTAGGAAAATTTTCAAGGAGGATATTCTCCTCCACTGCCCTTTGTCTTTGCTAAACTTGAGAAGAAGGATAAGTAGCAGTTAAATACTTTCTGCTTACACCTGTAGGAGTAGTCCTGTGCATGTCTCCGGGATGCAACCTGTGGTATTTCCTGGGTGAACCTCCTTCTACTTGAAGAGTTTTCACATAGCTGAATGTATCTGAGGGTCTAAGTAAATAATACTGATTTTTTTGTCCAACAATATATACATAGCCAACCAGAACTGCTTCAGTTCTGTCACACCAAAGGCATCTGAGACATGATTCTCCTCTCACTGACTTATGTAAAAAACAAGTACAATTTAGTTAAAGACAAAATTCAGATTATACCAGAAGAAAGACAGAGTGATTGAGAGAAAAAAGAGAAAAATCAGGCCTACTGCTTATAAAACGCATGTATATACAGCATCACTTTTTTTTTTTTTTTTTTTTTTTTAACTTGACTGTATACCCCTGGAAGGCATTCAAATCATGCACTTGCAGTTATTTGTTCTCCTGAAATGATTAAAGTAAATCACATTGTTTGATATGAAAAATATGTTGTACACACACTTCTATTTTTCTCACCACTCTGCCCTCCATGCTGCATTTTGTAGCATAATCAAAATGCAAAATACATTTTGA
>JAWWTY010000088.1:67922907-67934334 GCA_035222235.1 Margarornis squamiger | reverse complement strand
TACAAGGTCTTTGAACTGAGCAAAGAAGTCAAAACTGTGCCAAAACAACAGCTTTTATATTATTTGGGACTAGTGGAGGCTTTAGGTCACTTTCAAACTTTATCTGGGAACTGATACAGAGGAAGCAGTTCATGCAAAGAAAATGGAGGAAGGGGGGAATGAAAGGGGCTGAAAATCAAAGAGAAGGATGAATCCCCCACCAAATATCATCCTCCTCTCTGCACCACGACACAGCTGACCTTTAACTCCATCTCATATATCCCTCTTCAGAAGGACTGAGACTTTCAATGTTGTCACCCAGAGTAAGCACAACATCAAAGAGAACTAGTAACAATTTTAGCTGTAAAGAGCTTTTCTGTGCTAATTTTCACTATGTGCATTGATACAAGCAGTAATAAGAAAAAAGGATTAGACTTTTATTAGACTGTTAAACATTAATTAAAATAACAATAAAGCCTTAGTTTCAAATACAAGAGATACTGTTCCCTTTCACACCAACAACATTTTGAGCGTAATACTATCAAGAGAAGACTTCTATCTGGTGGGTATAAAATACACCAAAGCAAAGCAAAATTAAATTTAATTATATTTGATTTAAAAACATAAAATAAAATGCACATATAAACAGTGAAATGTGCGTGAGTTTCAAATTTTTGACATAATAATTCCCCTCTTCCATTTTTCAAATGTCATCTCTAATTCTGTAGTGTACCATGCCATCACAGTCATCCATTTAATCAAAAGCCTTCTGCACCTGGGACACTGCTAGTCAATATGTAGTAAACAACCAATGTCTTCCAATCTAAAGTGGGGACACTGTGTTCCGGAGAGATCCATTGATCTCAAATGGCAGAGTTAGTCTTCTTTTGTGAAAAGAATCTTTCAAATAAAGCTACTTGAGTGTTTGAAGGTGTGAGCACTTTGATGTTTCAAAGCCTCAATTATTTAGGTACCACAGAGCTGAGCATTGTGTATCTGCCAAAGTCTCATTTAAAAAGCTCGGATGGCTAAGATGTCATGTTCTGTTCAAAGTCTTCTGGTGACTGAAATTAAGAGGAAAGCCCTTTCATTTCAGTGACTCCTAAGGCTCTCTCAGCATCCACTCCGTTGTGCTTCAGCATGACACCATTAAATGCTTGCTTCCAATTTGAGTATATTGTCAACAGAGCAGATGGATTCGAACTAAGGAAGTGGTATTTATACTGATAGACTGTGGTAAAAACAAAACAAACAAACCATCCTCGCCGCCCCTCAGCTCCTGGAGTATCTTATTACAGAATAAGATTCAAGTGCCTGGCTGAAAAGCAGTTGTACTGATACCATTATCTTTAATAATTAATTCAGTTTTGTCTCCAGGATTGTGTAAAACCAAGTGTTTTACCTATCTTCAATTTATGAGAGTTGAGGAGAGAATAATTCTGTCAATGATGCATCATGCTGCTTTCTCTTACTACTAACCAGTTTTTGTTTCTACGTAGACTCCTGCACTGAACTGCATTATGGTATTTCACCAAGATATGGCCCACAGAGAAAAATGTGGTATACAGACAGCAAAGAGACCACCCTTTAAATGAGATGGCTGAATAGGAACAAGTGGCTGAAAGAGGAAAGGAACAATTTACAGGTGGTATTGTGAATGTGAAGACACAGGTTGAACCAAACTTTAGGCTTGTAATTGAGGTGTTTAGGCTAGAATACTTAAGATAAATTACTCTCTACTCTTTTTTTTTAGCTGCTGGTAGGCTACAGGTACCTCCAGGGTGATTCAGATTTAAGCAGAGTAAATTGTCTGTTTTCTCCTTCAGTTATATAAATAGACTAAACTACCAATTAAATTGTTTTAGCTAAGAGCCTAAAATTCAATGAAATTAACATTGCCTTTGTTCTTATTCATAAAATAAGATATGCCCTCGGATTAAAGAGTGGAAATAACATGAAGAAAGAAATAAAAGAAAGGTGGAAGTGTAAAGGATATAAGAGGTGAAAGATGTAATAGACACAAGTCCTCCATAGGCCTGCACAATTCTTTAGGGTAGAGACCAGCTCTGTGTCTTGGGCAGAAAAGAGCAGCAGCTGTGAAAAGATAGATTATTCAGTCACTGTCTGTTACAGGTTTTTTTGTTTCTTTCTTTGAAGTATCTTGTCAACAGCCACTAGATGGACTACTAGTGTATTGCGTTTTTGTGGCTGGGGTTTGTAGAGCAGGGGCTATAGGAAGGGCTTCTCTGAGGACCTATTATATATTTGAGAAGGAGGGAAAAACCCCATGCAATGGCAACTACAGCCAGAGAGAAGAGGGCAAATGTGTGACAGAAACAGTTCTGCAGACACCCAGGTCAGTGCAGTTGGAGGGGCAGGAGGTGCTCCAGGGTCAGGAGCTGAGGTTCCCCTGCAGCTCATGGGGCAGCCCATGGAGGTCCTTGGGAATGCAGAGATCCACCTGCAGCCCGTGGAGGAGCCCATGATGGAGCAGGTAGATGCCCTAAGGATGCTCTGACACCATGAGAAGATTGTGTTGGAGCAGGGACCTGACAGAGACCTGCTGACCTATGGAGAGAGGAGCCCACACTGGAGCAGGTTTGCTGGTGGCACTTGTGACCACGTGGGGGCCCCATGTTGGAGCAGCCTGTTCCTGGAGGACTGGCCCTAAGAAAGGACCCACTCTGGAGCAGCTGTGACCCCCGTGGGAGGGACCCCATGCTGGAGCAGAGGAAGAGTGTGCGTAGTCCAGTCGCTGCTGAGGAAGGGGCAGCAGAGGCAACATGTGATGAACCAACCACAGCCCCCATTCTCCTGTGCTGCTGGCAGGGCGGTGGTAGAGAATTGAGAAGGAAAGTTAAGCCCAGGAAGAATGGAGAGGCAGAGAATAGGTGTTTTCAATATCTCAGTTTATTACTCGTTGCTCTACCCTGATCTGCTTGGTGATATATTAAATTAATTTTACCTAAATTGAGGGTTTTCTACTTGATGAGTGATCTTTCCCTCTCCTTATGTCAACCCACAAGCCTTTTTATAGTTTCTCACCCCTGACCAGCCAAAGAGGGGAGTGACAGAGCGACTTCGGTGGGCTCCTGTTGTCCAAACAGGGTCAACTCAGCTTGAAACAACAGGAACGCAGCAGTGTGCTTGGGTGAAGGTCATCAAGTTGCCCTCTTTTCCACCACACCATTTTCACACACAGGGGCCCTTCACTCCTGCTCTCAGTGAGTGCTTGAATTGTGGGTGGAGCATGGAGGTTTAAGACATGACCAGGAAGAGTGTTGCACCTTGCCAGCTGAGCACAGATATATGGAAAGACAATTCTGGGTGTTAAAGATGCACAGCTGAGAGTCTTTCACAAGTCAGTTTGCCACAAGTGGTGCTAAGGTGAATCCCTTTAAGTAATCATCTGTTCGGTCTAGTCAGAGTTTGTAGTCATTGCAACAAAACCACTACCTCTTGACATTTTGTAAACTACTTATGCCCTATTCTGCCATGTAAATACAAACTGCTTTTATCTATTTTTGGCTTTTTGTTTGTGTTTGGTTTTGGTTTTTTGCTAATCTTCCCCCAGAGAAGATCAAGGTCTACAAATGCAGAATGTAGCCCATGAATGGTGTTGTTATTATGTCACATTTTCTTACCATAAAGATCTTTCAGCCTCACAATTACTGTGTGGATGTTATTAAGGGAAGAGACAAGCCAACTGAGAGTTGCAGAATTCAGGAGGGACATGGTAGGAGTTAGAAGCCTTACATAAGGGACTGTGAGCTTCTCTGCAACTCTAAAAGAAACTACTTTTATTTCATTATTTCTCCACCATCCTAAGCTAAAAGACATGCAAATTTCTATCCATGTTGACTGTTATGTGCTGAGGTTTGTTTTGAGTGAAAAGTCTTCTGCTATTTTTGTTTACCTTTTTCTCACTTTTAATGAAAACATTTGCCTTGTAATATGTAACCGTATTTTTTTTTCATTTTTGATTCACAGTTACCCAGAAAGCCTGTTTGATTCCTTTTTTTTTTTTTTTTTTCATATTTGAAAGCTAAAATACTAATGGACTCAGAAAACGACCATTTTCCCTCCTTTATTTTAAGACCAAGACCTGGCTAAATTTTCTGTTCAAGCAACCCTTTAAGAGTATTTAATCACACGACTTTGAGAGAATATGACACTTTGATCACTCTTCAGTCCTTTCAAAAAACCATGTGAGAAGTTACCAGGCCAGAAGAAAGTACCATAGCCACTTAGACTATTAGTTTAATTTGTTTCAGTTTCTCAGTTCAGCTAGCTATAGAAAATTCACTCCTACTTGAAAACAAAAGCTGAGTGTGGCTTTAAATTAGCTTGTCTTCTTTCTGGTGTGGAAGGAAGGGAGAGAGAGTGGCGTGACTTTGGCTTCCCTGATATCTCAGCTAGTATGCAGTGGATGACAATTAGAAAGATAGATGGACACTGCACATTCCTCCAAGCCCTCGTGCTGAGCACCCTTATTAATTATCACTGTTTTGTATAGCACAAACAGGTAAGTAGTCACACCATTATGAAGCAAGTTAAATGTGCTGTCTTAACTGAGTGCACCAAATGCCTCATTTTAGTGCACCTGCCTATGAAAATATCAAGTTGAGAATGCAGATGTACCTGTTGTCTCTAACGAGAAGAGAAAAATCCATACTTTTGTTAGTAAGATAAAGCTGCAGGTCAACATAGTTTTTAATTAATTTTTAGTTGCAATTTTAAAATGTAAGGTGGGGACAGAGAGAGAACTGAGCAGGAAGATTTAAAAAAAAAAAAAAACAAGGGAGGAAGCATAAGAAATAATAATAATAATAAAAAAATAAATCTAACTAGTAAGCTAAAGTGACTTTAATTTTTCTGGTTTATTAAAATGTACTCAAGTCTTTGATGGTCTATGGAGTCTGGTATCCCATCAATTACAATCTCAAAAGATTTCTGAAACATTTTTTTTTAAGTGAGAAGTAAGTAAGTTATGGATTTGTCTTTTAAAGTGTGTTTTATTATGTCATTACTTCAAATAATGTCAGTAACTTGGTACCAGTTTGAATGGTTATGGAACATTTGTAATTCAAGGGGGTGTGATTATCAGTGTATATTCTGGTGTAAAAAAGACTTTAGCCAGATTACTTTTTATCGGCTCATGAATTTAGATGCAGTTCCTTTAGCTCCATAACACAGCTGTCTGGGGGTAGATATATGCAGTCCTTCAGACTGGCTGCCATTGAAACTTGTAGTGTGAAACTTGATAGTTTGCAATTGGAGGAACAAACTTGTTAGCTTGCAATGGGAGGAACTCCACTGGTTCGTGGGTAAAGACACTTCTGAAAAAAAAAAAAAAAAAGGTGGAACTGAAAGTCAGCCAGCCATTTCACAAACCTAGATCTGTTTTTGCATCTCATTCTGTGGACAAAATGTGCTGGTCAGTCATCTGAAGCCATTCAGTAGATTTAATGCATGTTTTAGCTTCTTCCCTTAACAAACAAAACCTGTACTGTGTCCGACATGAAACCATTAATTTAAATGCCAAATTCACTCTTTATAGTTAATGTGTTTGCATTTAGATTCTAAAACCATTTGCAAAGTGCAGAAGGGGGGGCAGAAGCAAAGGGTGGCAAAATTCATAGTGCCAGCAATTTTCCATCCATTGAAGATTAAATGCAGAACATTCTGTATACACCTACGTGACTATCACATACAGCACAATAACTCAGCAACTTCAAATGATTTAATTGGCAAGCTGCATGATTCTGAAAAAAAGCCAGTGGAATAACGCAGAAGTTACTCATGTGAACTTGGTCAAATGGTTTTTAAAAGATGACAAAAACAAGCTTTCTTGTGAAGGAAGACACAAGTCATGCTTCTGGCTAATGCAGATTAGAGTTTGGTAATATACTGTGTACAGTTCTATCAGGACAGAGCTGAATGAAGGCACAGCTTACTGACTGATCTCTTGGATTTGGACTTTGTCAGCTGAACCAACTCCTTTATTAGACCCGGACAAAGATTAGGAAGTAAATTGGAGAGTTTAGAGAAGAAAAAAAAAACAACTAGGATTTATTTCAGCAAAGTAAATAAGTTTAGGAAATATCAGAGCACTTTGAAGTGAGAGAAAGGAAAGTTTTAATGGTTCCTTGCAGCTCCTGAGCAGATTCTGCTGCTGTAGTATATTGGCAAAAGTCACAGAAGATTTGGGAAACAGATACTCAGTATTCTGAAACCTAGTTTGGACATGACTTCATGTCAGTGAAGATTGCAAAGCTTTGAGATTTTTAATGAAAGGAGAAAATAAGGAGAACACAAAGTTAGTCTCTTTTCTCCTGACACGGGTGAAAGAAGTTGTAGAGGAACTCCTTAGTTCATATTTTGAAAGAAAGATAGAACCGGTTTAATATGTTTGTAATGCAGAAGTAGAAGGGGGAATTATCTGTAGTTAATGCTAAGTGTAAAGTGTTTAACAAGATTAGTATGGTCACCAGTTTTTGATAACTGCTATAACATGTATTGAGAAGAGCTGACTTTTTGGGGTGAGACTTGTGGACTGGCATTCTTGGTGTCTGTTGGGAGGTCTCAATGTGCATCTCAGAGAACTTTATAATTCATTCCCCTGCTAGTAAATGTTGTTAAACTTGCTTAAAAAAACAAGTTGTGTGTCATTTATTTTTTCTCAAGTGAGTATAAAATTGTGCTGATGCTAAGTGCTTGTAATATTTTAACTACAGGTTGCAAAGATCTACAGAATTGATTGATGCCCAGTCCAAACATTGCATTGATGCTGCTTAAGATAAATATAATATGAATCAAGAAAAGAAGGTTTGGGAGTTTGTTGTTGCTTTCTGGGGTCCAGTTTTGCTTTGGGTCTCTTGATTGTTTTTGTTTGTTTGTTTGTTTGCTGATTGTTTTTGTTTGTTTGTTTTTAATTAGTATGGAAAAGGTACAAAAGTTGTAAGCACAAAGAACCTGACTTAGCAGGAACCCAAGGGAAAGACTGGTTTGGAGGGAGCCCTGTCTACAGTGCAATAACAGCAGAGGAACCTTTTCCCTATTCCTTGTCCTCCCAATGCCCATCTTGTAACAGCAGTAAAAGAAATAATACAAACCAGAGTGTGGTTTATGTGTTGTTGGTACAGCACTTTGCGAACGTAAAGTGCTATTCAAGTGCCATTATTCGTATTATCAGGTGAGTTTTTCCTTGCATAAAAGAGAAAAATTGCATCAATATAATTGCTGTGCCCTGAGTCTCTGGGAATTTTTAATTAATACACTAACTGAAGCTTAAGCTAAGTACTGGGACCTTTATTGACTATACCCACCTTTGATGGTGGCCTACCCACATATTTTGATGTGTTTATAATCCCTTAACATATGCGTCTATGCATCTTCGGTCTGATGTGCCTCAACTTTTCCTTTGTTTCTTTTTGTTGTTGTTTGTTTGGTTTGGTTTGGTTTTGTTTGTTTTCCCATTCAGAAAGTAGTTGAGCACAGCCTTAAAAGTTATCTGATATCCCATTGCCACTTCTGAGATTTAGGCATTTTCCTAAAATTTAGTATTTTGCTGCAGAAAAGTGATCTACAAAAGCATAGCATCCCACTTACATGATAAAATTAAGCAGAAGAGTGCCAAAATAGAATTCTTTATCCATTAATTATGTTCATTTGCAAGTGACAAACCCCACAAAATAACATAATATAAAATCTTTTTTTTGTTTTATTTTGTTTGTAATTTTCTCTGCAAAGGTAACAATGCTATCTGTAGAGTAATGTACAATCACTGAAGCCCAGAGGTACTTTGATACCACACAAGAACATAAGGCATGCACATTTAATTTCCCTTATAAGTAGTAGCTCAGATCCTGATGTGTTTTTGGGTGAACTAGGTTGTTTTGGTTTTGTGTTTTTGTGTATCTGTATGGGGTTTTGATTTGTTTGTTTGTTTTATTGTTACTCAGATGATGGATTGACTGAAACACAAGGCAGTCAAGTGATTTGCCCAGGCTTGCCTTCCAGTGAACAAAGGTGTGCACCTATTAAATGAGCAACTGCAGGCAACCTTAGTCATTAAACATCAAATATGCCCCTTCATTTTGTTGAATGCTCTGTGTAGCCATAGTTAAATGACAACAAGAAGCGACTGAGTCTCAGCACTGATTGGCAGCAGGCATCAATCATTATTCTGGCAAGAATCTTCAGGAACATATCACTTTGTAGCAAATCTGGCAGGTTTGAATGGGATTATTTCGGATTGGCTCACCAATAACTGTCATGCCTAAAATCTTGACACAATAAGAACTCATCACTGCGCCTATCACACACTTTGTGCCAGCCTAAACTCCCATCCTCCCCTGGATAATCTTGATCCACACTGACGTTACAAACAGAGTCACAGGGCTCCAGAGCTGAGAAACAAATGTTGTAAAATACCAAGAACAAGACTGGAGTATCCCCTGATGCTTAGGGGAAAGGACTAAGTGTTTTGTACACGAGAGCCACCATTTCACTGGGTCATGCACCCCATGGCACTGAAAATAGCTGAATACAGCAAGCAAAAGCAATCATTTCAAATGACAATTAGTGCAAAGATTCCTGCTGATTGAGGGGACAAATACTTATACACATCAATCTGTGGTAATAACAGGGTCCAGGGTCCTGTTGTCACCATATTTGAGCACTAGTGGGGGGTAGGAAAATAAAAGAGATTCAGTCACAGAGGGAATAAATGTCATTTCTGAGGTCATATAGAACGTTTCTGTTAAAGGAGAAATATATTTACTCTTGCCATGCTAGAGCAGCAATAACCAGTAGATACATTCCAGAAAGAGGTCAACCTTACATGTAAATATTCAATATGACTTTCAGGGTCAAGCTGGATAGCCACTGAAGGTGGAGAAATAGAGTTTATTCACCACTGGAAGTAGCTGGAGTATAAATTAACTTGAGAGAAAGCTGACTTTAGGTCAGCCCTACATGCCATAGTAAGTATAGAAAGTAAGATTTGAATCTATAGGGAAAAAAAAAAAAAGAGAACATGGGAAACAAATCTTACAGATATTGGGCAGACACTATTTCTAATATAGACTCTCTGAACCCAGACACTGTCAAAGTCTTGGATTAATAAAGAATTTCTACTACCTAGTTTCCACCAGACCTCCTTTACCATATCTTCTGGTTTCCCATCATCTTCACCCTGAGAAGAGACCAGATGGTTTTTTTTATATTCTAGGTCCTACAATAACATGACATCAACACTGAGTTAGAGCACTGTGTGCACTGACCAGACTGTAGCAAAATGATTTGATAGAGAAAAGGAAAGTTGATTGTGTACAAAAAGTACTGAAAGTGAAAATTTCTTCTGAAGTTCTCTAATAATGAACAGAGTTGATGGGGATCACAAGACTCGCAGATTTCCACCATCATCAGAAGAACCCTCCTAAAATGACCCCTGGACCATGTTATTCGGCCTTCCTAACTTGGCACTTCCATTGGAAATAGTGAAAACAGCATTTTCAGCAAGAAATTAACTTCTTTAGGATTTAGGGCTTTAGGGGGCAGTGGAAATCTCACAGTATAGCATCCTCATGTACTTGTATATAACTGGATACTTCTACTAAGGACAGTAAGTTGCTTTAGGGAAAAAAGGTGGACTTGGGATTTTTTTTCTGAGCCCTGTAGATTTCAGTTCTTCCAACTCACTTATATTTTGCCTGGGAAGATGGTATAACAGTATTTATATATCATTAAGGAGCAAAAAAAGTAGATGAAGATGAACCAGGAACTGAGGCTGACAGCATGAAGAATGGGTCTAGTGATGGTAACTGGAGCCAGCCACAGGCAGCAATTCCCAGCCTGGTGCAAAGTGATGAAACAGGTCTGAGGTGAAGGTGAGATGCCCAGTCAGCAGGTCAGGGTCAGAATCATGAAGGACTGGGGCACAGGCATGCCTGCAGTGTAGTTCAGACAAGAAGCAAGGGCTCAGACAAGAGTATCTCCAAAGCAAGAGGATGGAGGCCCCAAATGAGTCTTCTCACAGCTTCTGCTTCTCAAAAGTAATCAATGTTCTCTAGTACAAATTTATTCAGCAGTAGATTCTGCTTAGCCTTTTCTTTTAAACTGTCCATGTGCCACATTATTATGTATCACAGTAAATCATAAGTTTCTTAATCCAGTTGTTTCATTTCCTATTGCATTGACTGAAAAGTATCGCATCAGCTCATATAGAGCTGAGAGATGAAGTAGTGAAGTAGTTGAAAGGAAAAAAAAATAAACAACATACCTTTTTTTTTTGTTGTTAGGTTATTTTGATTGGTTGTTTGGTTGGGTTTTTTTGTGTGTTTTGCTTTGTTTTTGTTTCCGGCTTGGTTAAGTCCTGTTTTATTTATTTGCCTTGTGATACATGTCCAGATTATTTTCACAGTTTTGGGATGTGGACATTGGGCCACAAAAACTTGTGTCCCTCAACACATGGCTATCTGGTTGCAATCAAGAACATTCTTTCTCTGGATGAACAGTTCTCCATTCTAAAATCGGTCCCAACTCACTTCAAAGGAAACCATTGTCCGAGACTGTGGCAAAAGTTGAACAATGTGAGGTAATTCATAGGGTAGTAATAAGACACAAAACTGTGAGAGCAAATCTTTAGAAAGATTTCTGGTATCATCTGCTAACTGAGACTTGCTCATGGTTCATTTTCCCCATCTCCTTTCCTATTTTCTCTTTAAACAACAAACAGCAAAGATTTATTAATGAATGAAAAAACAGTTTGCTGGCTTCTTGTATTCTACAGAGAGTTATCAAAAATGACACAGGTAAAATATTCTGATACTAGCACTTATTGTCCTGAGACAGCAAAAGGAAAAAAGAGTATAATTTAACTCTTTGAAATTATAATGATAATGAAGAAAGAAAAACAGGTCAAATTGCAACGGTTTAAAAAAAAAAAAAATTGTTTCAGTTCTTCTTTTACTAGCTAAAGTTTCCGTAGCTAAACCTTCCTTATTCACCTGAATGGATTACTTCTATGTAATCAACTCCCATGAAATTATAGAGATGTTATAGGGAATGACCAATATTGTCCTTTTCATTTAACCAGAATTTTTCTAGATACTTCTATAGTATGATTCCCTCCAGCTTTAAGTAGTAGCAATTTTTATGTGGTTGCAGCCTGATTAATCCAGAGGTTTGGAGGTTAAGGAAGGTGGGCATCAAGAATAACATTATCAGTCTGGAACACAAGATGGTTTGAAATCAGAGGAGATTGTCTTTCTGTTTGAATTCAAGATAATTATGGGTCAAGTAACATTCATAGGGATGATGTGGATATTAGTATTATAAAGCAGGATTTACTAATACAGATCATGATACCTGAATGAGGGACAGGGCAACATTCTCTAAAATATCTGGGTTTGTTTTGGGATCTTGGTAGGTGGTCACAAGCAC
>JAWWTY010000088.1:67911094-67922807 GCA_035222235.1 Margarornis squamiger | reverse complement strand
TTTAATCCCTATCCTACCTACTTCTGGGATACACCTCTCAATATTTTTTGATTTTTAAATGAAAGAAAATGGAATGTTTAGAGGCATTTATATGGCTGGTGCTCCTGATACAGGGAGGTTATACATTTACAAAAGATTTAGCATCAAATTGCCTCTCTTCCTTAGGGTATATTGAGACCTAAAACTTCCACCGCTTATTAAAACAATGGATAATGTTATGAAACTGTTTCCCTTTCTAGCATTTGCAGTTGGAATTGTTTATATGGAAGCTGGAGAAGAGAAATAGAGAAAGAGAGGCAGATGGTCAGAAGACGCAGGCAGGCACAAAGGCACATTTCCATGGCCTAGATACCTATCTGTGGGACATGGGGGTTCCAGTCTCTATAGCAATAAATTATAATTATGTGTAGGCTGGTTTCCTCTGGGAATAAAGCAACATGATCAGTTGGTCTGTAGGTGTATCTGGGTCTCCCAAAATATCTTTCTGAACTTCTTAGATGTTTTAAACCCAGTGGAGCTGAGGAGTGATAGTCTCAAGGTAATTATGTACTCACAGATTTGATTAATAATAATAAAGGAGAAAGTGGATGAGATAATTGCTATATCTACTTAGAGCACAAGAATATTTTTACCTTGTGAGGTCTTCATTGTGGAAGTCAAAGATGACCCTTCTCACAGTGAAAGCACTTCAAAGTCCTAGTTCTCTCAAATGCCAATAAACCATCAAAGCAGATGGTTTCAACATCAGCTAGGGAAAAAAAAAAAAATAGGAGAACACTTTCTGGCTTTGCAAATATTCAGTGTTTAAATGACAAGAATGCACCAACAAAGGAATACAGTCTCATGACTGCAGACAGCTCCAGGGCTGCTTACATTGATATTGCTACTAAGAAGGACAAACCACTACAGATCGCTAATAGCCGGACAAGAAAAAAATATCAGTACATGTGGAGGTAACTGAAAATTTTGACATAATTCAGTTAAAAGTTAACAAAAACAAAAAAAAAAAATGCACAGACCTGCTAGAAACCAAACTGCTTTAGCTCTAGTGTTTGTGATTGTGACTGGTGCATCCTCACTGTATGTCTTTCCTGATAATCTTCATAATTTTAGATACATTTCTCTTAATAATTTGTTTTCTATTGTACTTTGGTCTTGTAGCACAGAAAGCCATGAAACCTCTCAAGTAGGCAGCTATGGAATAAGGTTGTTCCTAACAAAAGTTATGATCCTTCTAGCCTGAAGTCATGTATGAGGCTTTCCAAAAGTGGACAAATAAATGCTGTTATCTGGTACAAAACGTCCTTTGAATGCTCTTCATTCTCCCCTTCCAATTGGGAATGGCAACTATATAATTTCTATTTTCTGTTTAAAATACATTTCAGTTCTGGGTGTTATATATTGCGACAGCATGGTGGAATGCTCCCCCTCCCCATTCCCTCCTGGCCACGTGGTCCCCGAGATGTCCCAGGAAAGAGACACACAGAGACCGCAGGAGGGGAAAGCAGACAGACAGTTTATTCACATGGTCAGTAGTATTTAAAGGGCTTTAGGGGATTTTGGTTACAACCAATAAAAATCGAGGGCTAAAAACCAATGGGGAAAGGGTTAACAAAGGACCAATAAGGGGGGGAGGTTCACATAGACCTGCCAAGGCACATTCTTTCGTACTAATCTAGGAAGATAAGGGTTTTCTCAAGGGGTCTTGGGAAGAAGAAAGGTGACTCAAGGAAAAGAAAAGGCAAAGAATACATTTTACAATACAGTAAAAACCTCAGTTTCTAAGGTACTTTGGCTGGTTTCTTCATTTTCTTCAGTGACCCATCCCTTGCATGACTTATTCCACTTCTGATATTGTAAGTCTATTGCCACAATATATGTCAGGGTTTAATCTTTAGTTTCTTTTCTACATAATTTTAAAACCAGTTTTAGGTCTTTGAATGTGGACAGTATAATGTGGATTTGTTTATGTCTGTGTGTATGTACATATAGACATATCTGTGGGGAAAGGTCTGGTCACTAAAAAGTTCCAAAATGTAAGAATGAATATTTCCTATGAAACTGGTAGTTTGACTCATTATGCAGTAGGAGTTTAACTGTAACCAGTATGGAAAAAGTCTTTCTTGTTCCTAAGATTTTTCAGGTCAGAAAAATATAATTTCCTTCCTCAAAATAGCCAAATAAACAGATACACACATAAAATCAGATGTGTTGTCACTTCAGACCACTGAGAAAGTGTCTTTTGAGTTTACTGTATACTCTAGGGTATGGAGGAATCCCATTACTATTTTTATCAGTAATTCCATGCTTTAAAAGGGAAAAAAGACACATAATGTCTTTGTTTAGGATAATCAACATTATATTTTCTTTAAATTATAAAATATTCATAAAATATTTGCTATTCAGTATATCAACCTCTGAAGCTGATTTTACTATCATGTCTGCATTAGATGTATGTATTTATATACATATATATACAAATACCCACATACATAAGCATAATACCAAACACACAGATACACATCACATAGACATATGTTCCATATGAACATCTTCATACATACATTAAGGTTGCATCTCCAAAAATTATTATCATTTCTCCTTCTTTCCTGAAAATTTACTTTTAACCTACAGGTTGTTCTTTACTGTGAAGGAGAATGGGAATGCAGAAAACAGATAATTTAATTTTAAAAATGGAGAAAGAAAAACAACTGGTTAATGTTTAGGGAAAAAAAAAATAAACCAACATATTAATCTTTTCAGCTCTCTAGATTTGAGAGGTTGCTGGTTGGACTGATAGAGGGAAGAGCTCATTATACAGGGAACACATATGGTGTCCTAAAAATATAACTCCTGAAATACATTATTTTATGAACCATTTTTTACTGGGTATGTAATATGCTTTTATTATTTATGGTCAGGTAGTTTTTAATTGGAAGTAGGCTAAGTGCCTTCCAAAAGGGTTGGTATCATTCTCAATGAGTCTTTGACTGATAATCAAAGAGCACTTGTTTAATTATATGCTAGTATATTGTGTATGTTTAAAGTGGGATCTGGGAAGGAATTCATCAGCATTCTCTGGGATAACCCCGTGAAGAGTTCTTAGCACCCCATCCTGCAGAAACATCTCTCTTTTGCAATGGAGTAAATTATTTATATTGTTTGTGTTCCTCTTTTTTCAGACTGACAAATTATGTAACCTAGGGCATGATAATAACAACAATAATAATAGTACCTGCATCAAATTGCTGGAATATCTGTGAACTTTAATGACAGAATTTTCTTTGAATACTGGTGGGTTTTTTTTTGTTTTTGTTTTGTTTGTTTGTTTGTTTTTTGCTCAGTCTTCTTTTTGGCAGCACACAACAAGGGGTCTTATTTAATGCACTTACTGCTTAGAAAACTCTTCCTACCTGTGTTAAGAGCCCAGTCTCATTTCTTGTTCAGTGACTGATTTTTTTGTTTTGGTTTGGTTTTTTGTTGAAATGAAAAGTGTGCCTTGTCTCAATCATATTTGTCTGTCATGGACTCAAAGGCTTCACTCAAAGGTGAATTACAAACATTGCAATAAGGAAAGGCAGCAAAAGAAAATGCAAAGAAGAAAGAAGGACAGAGAGCAATGCCGAGAGTTGTAGCTCAAAAGGGTGTTAAACCAGATCAGTGTGCAGTCTGCAAACTTTCCTTCAGTCTGCTTTACCTTGATCTACAGTATACACACAACATAACCCAGCAGAGTTAAAACACGCATCTCAAGAGAGCTGATGCTCCTGTGATACAGCATTTGTGGGGGACTGCAATCCATGCACTGTGTTTAGACAGTACACTTGGGGCAAACCATTGGGAAGGATCATGAAAGGTTATTTAAATGCCCTAAGCATTCTTCAAACTTAAGGGGAAGAAGAAACTTTTGGAATAAGGATCCTTTTTAACACAGAAAACTTGCCCACCCCTTTTCTTATCCTGCTATTGCTATTTTCCAGGCCAATGTGCTTTGTTACAAATTACTATCAGGATTCTAGTTTTAAACACGTTAATAAGAAATTTCTAAAATCTCACATTATATAATATATAATAGAATATACATAATAGAATATATATAATATATAGAATATAATCCCATACATTTCTCACCCTTAATTCCCCATCAAGTATGTACCTTCCTTTCAATTTAGATCTGATTCAATTATCAAAGTATTCGTCTCCTTTACTTTTTTGCACTGGGTACCTGAGTCCATTGTTCAACCACACATGGTGTCTTATATTCTGTGCACTGCCACTGCTTGTTCTGTGCAGCTGGCACAGAAATTTCAGTTTCTGGGCCAAGAGAGATTAAAACTTTTATAGCTTCACCAATTTAGTTTAAGACTAGAAACATCAAGAGCTTGGAAGTACTAAAAATCCTACCTGACAGCAAGAAAGTTAAACACAGATCCTCACATGCATGCACACACACACACAAAATATATATAGATGGTCGGAGTTTTATGGTGATCCCCTGAGGAGCAGATTAGAAAGAATTCTTTTTGTTTTCTGCAATGAAAAGGCAATAACATGCTATTTGCCTTATGCCAGCATTTCCCCTCTCCCTCCTTTTCTTCACCCTCAAACCTAATGTGTTGCTCCATAATGCCCATCAGTCCTGCAAGAATATAACAGAATTATTCATTACTTCAGTTGATGCCCCAAAGATTGAAAAATAGTTGTTACATACCCAAAGATGATTGTGCACTGAAAGATTAATAGGCGTAAGGATTCACCAGATGTCCACTCTGCTCAGAGAGAAGAAAAAAATTATATGTAAATCACTTTGGCTGCTGGCACAAGATGTTCTACAATATTTGCCTGGTGCCAGGGTCACCACAATAAAAAACAGTCAGCTTCATTTGAACCTCAGTACCTTCCTACCTAAGGCTGAGCTGTGATGGACGGTATCATCAGTGCTGGAACACCAAGAGCTGTCTTGCTTAGGGGTTCCCACCTTTAGCACTTCATGCAAATTAATCTCTTTCTATGCAACAGACTCTAAATAGAAATATTTTCAAACCATAAATTAAAGGAAGCCTCCCTCTATCTCAGTTCCCTAGTACTCTATTTCTGTCTCCCTCCATGTAAAGACATGGAAATTTTAAATTACTCCTTATAAATCTGTTTTTCATATGCCTTGTATTATAGAATGATACTGCTTTCTTTGCACAACATCATGGAGATTTGGATTTGGGTTTGTGTGTTTGTTTGCTTGTTTGTCTTATCAGCACCATAAACTGTGTTCAGAGCTTCAGAATCAGTGTTGCAAAGACAGTTCACAAAATAATAAAGTAAAAGACATATGGAGAGAAGTAGAAATGAAGAATAGTGGGGATTTTGGAGAGCAAGAAAGAGACAGAGTATCAGCAAATGAACAAAAGTATTATTTGATTGCTATGAAAAGATGTATTTTGATTATATTTCCAAAATTCATATGCTGCTAGGGCCCACTTTGGACTAATTTCTTTACATACAATTAAAAATTCATGGATTCACCACGTATGAAGTGTTCAGTACATGAGATAAAGGACAGAAGTCTATAATCTTACACACTTTATGGTCAGTAAAGACAAAAATAGGTGCAGCTAGAGTGATACAATGGAGGTATCTCTTCTTCCCTTCCTACTGAGGGAAATTAATATTTGGTTTAATACATAGCTGAATATTGATTTTAAAAATGCCTCAGTGAGGATGCCAGCTGTTAGAAAATAAGGAAGAAGACATATCTGTCACAGACATACAAGTTAATAGAGAAGGTGAGAAAAGAATAGTGGAATTATGTTTTTTCAAGGTGGAAGCTCCCACTGTAATGGGCTTTTTATACAGATTGGCAGAGAGGTGGTAACCAGTGCCAAAGTATTAGAGCTTAGATTGTACCAACTCCAGGTTTCTTTAAGTGGAAATCTTACTTTTGGAACAGAATTCACTGGATTAAACAAGTGTTCACATCTGGAAATGCAATATGCATAGTTAGCAAGTATGAAAGTTTGAAATTGTTAATCTTGGCAAAGGAAGTGATGTGACAAAGAAAAAAAAAATCTGATGTCTTAAGGACTCTTCAAGCTGATTATCTAACATATTTAGAAAAAGATTAAGTGAAGGCTTGCCTGGAGGCGGAATTTATAATACACCAAAATGATATTTTAGAATAGACTTCTCTAAAACTTTACCTCTAATATGTTTATACATTTGCTAGCCTAAAAAAGTTGACAAAGTTAACCACCTGCTGATGGTGTTACTGAACGTGAACTGTATGGCCTGCAAATCAGGTGTGGTGGGTTGACCCGGGCTAGACATCAGATGCCAATGAAAGCCACTGTGTCTCTCCCCTCCACAGCTGGACATGGGGGAGAAAATACAATGAAAGACTCCTGGGTTGAGATAAGGATGGGGAGGGATCATTCACCAGTTGTCATCACAGGCAAAACTGACTCGACTTAGGGAAACTAGTTTGTTATCAATCAAATCAGAATAGGACAATGAGAAATAAAAACAAATCTTAAAACATCTTCCCCCTAGTTCTCCCTCCTTCCCAGGCTCATCTTCACTCCTGATTTTCTGTCTTCTGCCCCTCAGTACTGTAGAGGAATGGGCAATGGGACTGTGGGCAGTTCCTCACACATTGTCTCTGCCAATTCTTTCTGCACAGGTGTTGGACTCGTCACAGTCTTCCCCTGCTCCAGCATGGGGTCCCTTTCACAGGAGACAGTCCTCCGTGAACTGTTCCAATATGGGTCATTCCCAAGGACTGCATTTCTTCACAGGCTGCTCCAGTGTGGATCCCCACCATGGCGTACAGTCCTTCAGGAACAGACAGCTCCAGCACAAATCTCCTCATGGGGTCTCAAGTCAAGACAGGCAACCTCATCCAGTGAGGACTCTATGGGGCCACAGTTCCTGCCAGGAGCCTGTTCCAGCACAGGCTCACTGCTTCCTTGGTTCACCCACCTGCTCTGGCATGGGGTCCTCCACAGTTGTATCTCTGCTCCCCGTGGACCTCCATGGACACAGCTGCCTCACCATGGTCTTCACCACGGGCTGTGGGGGAATCTAAACTGCTCCTGCCTCTCCTTTAGCAGTGGCCTGGGAGTCTGCAGGCCTGTTGTGCTCAAATGTTCTCACTCCTCTCTGCAGCTGCAGTTGCCATCACACAGATCTCCTCCCACCTTCCCCAGAGAGGCACTAACACCGTCACTGTTGGGCTCAGCCTTGGATAGCAGCAGGTCTGGAATTGGCTCTGTCAGACATAAAGGGAATATTCCAGCAGTGTCTCACAGAAGTATCCCGTGTATCCCCACCTCATGAAAAAGCCTTGCAGAACAGCAGAAGGAAAAAAAAAAAAAAAAACAAGGATTAAAGACACCTGGAAGATGCTGTAGCTGAGTTTAAGGGATTGCATTATTTAAAGTTCACTGTAAAAATATGACCTCACTCTTTTTGCCTCATTTTGACAGCTGCTTACTGACTGACAGTTTATCACCTTACTGAAAAGCTCTGCTAATGACTAAAAACATTATTGCTCTAGCCAGGCTTGACATATTGCAATATTAAATTACAAAACCCAACCAGTTAATATTTTTACCTCAACTCAAGGAAGCTATAGTTCATATTCAGTCTTATCAAATTCTATGGGAATTTTGAGATTGGGTGAGGGTTTTTTTAAAATCATAGGGTCTCTCAGGCTTAAAAGGACTAAAAGCAAAAACTCCTACCGTACTGCTGACACTGCTTGTAGAAATCATCTTATGCATTAAAAACAACAAATACAGAACTCTGTGTGAGAGGTAATGATGTTGAATAGGAAAGTATCCAGAAGCTAACAAGAGGTTACAGCTGGAAACACATATTTTCTTGGTTTTCCTTTTCAGACTTAACTTTGAGCAGTTTGGAGTTTTCTACTGAGGAAAAATGAAAAAGTATGTGTGCTGGGTATAACTATACACTCATCATATTGTGCCTTTGGTCTGTTGTTAGCCTTGATTCTGACAAGCACAGCCTGAGAAAAAATATTAGTCTAATTTTTGCCAGTGGTTTGATTATAGTCACTAAACTGGATAACCTTAGTGTTGAACTGTTATTTGACTTGGAGTCATATATGACTCTCATAGACCTCAGATGGAGCAGTAGATCTTCAGTGACCTCAGACTTCAGGTTCTAGATTAAGTGGATCATCTTTTACACTGTGCATCTAAAATTCGTCTTTTGGGAAAGTACTGATTATATTGATACTTCCCAGAAAGGATAGGCATTAAGAGTACCATATTGCAGACACAGCCTGAATCTTCCTTGCCTTCCCACCTATATAAGTTCCCCCATAGCAAGACCCACATACATTGTGTTTATATCACCAGGTATAACATGGCTGAGGGTCTTTGTGGAAGAATTATGACATAACAAAGTGGGGTTTACTACAAAAAACCACCACATGTCTCCTCAGCCACCATGTGACTGAACACCAATCTACGTTTAGTCAGTGTGTCTGATTTAATTTAAATATATTTACTTCTGCTTATGTCTCTTAGGAAAGACACCTTAAGGCAAGGTCTCCCTATATCTCCTCCCTATATCATTTGCAGGAAGCCCTGAATGTTCACCAGGAAGCAGTGTGGACATAAGATACAAGAAAGGATGACTTTCATGAGTTTAGGGCTCCTCTGGAGGCTTTCTCAACCTGCACCTCTCAACAGCAATAGCTCTGTGCTTCCACTTCTCTGCTCACTTAACGAGGAGGTGATATTTCCTTGCCTTGCAGGGGTTTCTCAAAGTTTAATTCATCAGTGGTCTGTGAGAGACCACTGTGAGGGAGTTTTTGCAGGGATGAGTACCTCAGAATGGCCTAAATAATTTATCCCTCACTTTTTCTTTTACCCAGTAGGCTTCTCTTTAAAATGCTTCCAGCCCTTTAAAGTTTGGGAGCACACTGTACTTGCAGAAAGGAAAAAAAAAATTACAAAGAAAAAATGCATAATGTATGATAATGTTGAAAGAAGCAAGAATTAAAGTAAATGGTCTGATATAAAAAGGGTTTCAAACAGGATTAATAATTCTGCAATTTGTTATACAAAGTCAATTTTTCCACTTCCAAAGCTAAGTTGCCTGGTGGGGTTTATTGGCTCACTCATTATTAGGTATATATCACTTTTATTGTTTCACATTTTTATGTGTTTATAAAAAAAAAAAAAAAAAGAAAGAAAAAAGACATCATTCATGAATAAAACATTTTTGCTCTAAGCTGCCATATATGAAAGTTGGTCTAAGAGCCTATATCCTCTTTTATTGGAAAAGGGAAATACATTGTATATTTATACTTTCATATATTTATATATTTATGGGTTGGTCTATGTTGGGAGGTTTTGTGTGTTTGTATGCATATGAACATACATATGCATATGTATAAATGGTAATATGGCAATATGCATAGGCATCTATTGTGTATTCCATTACCATATATATATATATATACACAGACTAACTTGTAAAAAAAGACTTAGTGATGGCAAGAATTATATTTTTGCTTTCTGACAAGTCTTCCAAAGCCTGCCCTCCTCTACTCCGTCTGACCTGTTCTGTATGACATGTTTTGTAAATGTTGATTTCCTTTCCCCCTTCCTGTATCCATCAGGTTTCTTGGGTGTTCATATCCACAATGCTAAACCCCTGTTCTTCTTCTAATCTATGGAAGAGTGGCTTCTATCCAAATGTCACCTTAGAACACTACACATGATTGAGCATCCAGGCAGCAGTCAACATACTGCTACAGACGATGTGAGGAAATGTTAGCTTGATAGATAATAGTTTTATTTTTGGTCTTCTTAATCACTCTGCACCTGGTAGGAGTTTTATATGAACAGATAAGTAGTATCAAGAGAGAGATGGAAGTTGCTGGGAAGCATTTTTTATGTATGAATGCATTTGTTTATTTATTTATTTAAAATATTTGGGTGAAAAGATTTTTTGTGAGAAATTTTTTGAAGATTTTTTTCTTTTCTTCTTACTCTATCTTATGAAAGTTAATATCCTGTTGGCAAATTTGGTCTGGAATTTTAGAGTTGATAAAAACCAAAATTAAAGAATTGTTCAACAAATGTTATTTCAGCTGATTTGAGAAAACTCAGTGTTATAAAAGCAGTCTTAAGAAACAGAGTTTCTAATATGATCTCAGCCTTTGACCTTAAGACACTTTACTCTTTAGTGGTGAGAGGTAAATTACATTTGCTAACTTCATCTATGACACAGCACAAATAACTCCATAAATGCTCCATAATTGTGTTGTGATTATATGGTTATTGCTGCACCTTGTCAACAAAATGGTCACCCTGAGGCCCCATAACTCCAGTGTGTGGCACATGGTAATTAGCTAAGAAAGGATGAGGATCTAAGGGGCTCTGGAGGAACTCCTTCAACAAGCACACAGGGCAATTATCATATTGAATGGACACCTCCAAAGACAGCAACAATGGAGACTGGAGTAGAAAACACATTTTGAAAAACATGAGGCACAAACTTAATAGTGCACTAAAAGAATTGGAAGGAAGAGAATATAAAGTCATAGTCCAGTGTCTCCCAGCAAAAGTTTTCACACCAGGTTGGGCACTTGTCATCAAACAAACATTGTACCAAGGCCAAGGATGATTTTGCCCCCTTAAGAACTGTCTCCTTTTTATTCTTGAAATTAATAGCTATTGCAGCTGCAAACAGTCAGCTCTGAAGTGAAGATCAAAAATTTAAGAGAACTGTGAGAAAAAGACTTTATGATATCTACTGTATATATTTCCAGTCTACTGGGAAATATTTGAACTGTCCAGCCACTGGACCAAACAACTATAGTGTCCTGACCGTTATGCCCGGAACCATAAATGTCCTCCCATCTGACCATACTTTTCTCCTGTGTCTCCAATACTGGTTGAATGTTAGAATCCTCTATGATATGTGATATCCTCTAGTGATAATGCAAAATTATTTTTATGCAGCTTAGGCTTCATGATTGGTAGGGCAAATATAACATGGCCTAGTCTACCATTAGTTATCACTACTGGCTTCTTTGAGCACAGAGTGGTTTGTTTGAGTCCTGCCTGCCTGACCTTACAGATAGGGAGCAACAGGACCACAGGCTTTGTTGTACTTTGGTTTGAGGATTTTGCTCACCCTGTAGCATTTTGGGGCCACCACCGAGGACATGCTTTGAATTCTGTGTTTGGTTCTGGGCCCCTCACAATGAGGACATTGAGGTGCTGGAGCATAATCAGAGACGGGAAACAGCTGGGGAAGTGTCTGGAACACAACTCTGATGAGGAGTACCTGAGGGAGTTGTGGGGGCTCAGGCTGGAGAAAAGGAGGCTGAGAAAGGACATTCTTGCTCTGTGGTGAAGTGAAGGTCGGTCTCTTCTCCCAGGTAAAAAGTAACAGAACAAGAGGGAACATCCTCAAGTTGTACCAGCAGAGGTTTTGTTTGGATATGAGGGAAAATTTCTGCACTGAAAATGTTATCAGACATTGGAGTGGGCTGTTGGAATCACCATTCACGGAAATGTTCAAAAGACATGTGAATAGGTACTTGGAGATATGGTTTAGTGGTGAACACAGTGGTGATGGCTTAATGGCTGGCCTCAGTGACTTTGGAGGTCATTTGTAGCCTTTGTAATTCATTCCTGCTAACTTCAGAGTTAGTTTCCAGGATTTGATTGGGGGG
>JAWWTY010000088.1:67892989-67911084 GCA_035222235.1 Margarornis squamiger | reverse complement strand
ATTTAGTTTCCCGGTTTTGTTGCCCCCCCCCCCCCCCCAAATATTTTGGTTGAGCAACAAGGGTCCAGACATTGAAAGTAGAAAACCGTTAGTGTTCTTCCTTACTCCAAAGAACAGGCTGGTATTTTGTCAAAGGTATAACAGTTTCTAGTCCTAGGACAGCCTTATCTGTCTTTAGACAACCTATGAAGTATGCTGATCAAATTGTTACTTTCTGATTATCAGTCTGCCTGGGCTGCTGGCTCTGCTTCTCAGACTTCAAGCTCACTATATGTAATTCTGAAATTTTAAACTTTTAACAGGTCTGAGTATTTCTTACCTGCCTGAAGTTAGATGTTGCCTCTTCTAGGACTTTTTGTTGGTGTGATTAAAAGTGATTTGGTTAAGATCATCTGGAAACGTTTTTGCAGAGCCAGGACATGAACCCAGGTCTTCAGCATCCCAGATTTCTGCCGTAGCCACTGACTCATCCTTCCTCCCACACGCTGTCCCTTAGGCCTTGTTGCTTTTGGCATGGCTTCTTCCTGTCTTATGCCAAGGGAAGAGGGCACATGGAGGAGAGCCAGGTGCACCAGACCCATGACACTCAAAAACACTCTTGCAACAGGGGGTATTTACAGTTACTCCTTTCAGGCAGGGTTTTGGTTGATTTTCCTTCCCTCATTAGCACAAAGCAGCTGGAGTTGAGGCCTTGGCTTGACCTCAAAGTATGGTCTGTGTGAGTTGATGGCCAGAAATGAATTGCTTGATTGCTCAGTGCAATGATTACCTTGTTGTTGTACTTTTTTGTTTGCCTGTTATTTGAATGAGTAAAAGTTAAACTTTGTCTGGATAAACTACTCCCAAGCTATCCAGGTTTCATTGCCAAATTCAGCACTCTCCTAAAAAACACCCTATTTTTCTAGAAAATGAGATTATCTACAACAAAAGTGTAACTTGCACAAGATAAAATACCAAGAGCCAAATTCATCTCTGCAATGCATCCAATGACTTCAGCATAGAGCTGCAGCAAAGATGAATTGGTCTGGAATGTATATGTTGAATATTTAATGCAAATACAACATGCCATAAGTGCATGTCCTGCAGGTAAAATGTAATTATTCTAATTACACTGCAATTACGGTACAACTACAGAGTAAATTACCTGATTATTTGCATTCTGTGCTATAAAACGTTCTAATTCAGTCTTCAAACCCATGCAAAGCTGTTTCCCTGTCGTAAGAACTCCAGATATTTTGTTTAGAAGACATGTCATAACAAGACAGAGTTCTAGAGTTCTTACACATCTTTCACCCCCTATTCACATCTCAGTGTCCTCTTCGACTGACCTGTTGGTGGCTATGATTTAATTGATAGATATAGGAAGACATTTTTAATGGGCAGAAGTGATGCTGTTTCAAAGGCATCTGCACTATAAGCCAGTATGGTTGTATCACACTGTGCTGCATATTGTGGATGTGGCAGATCAGTGTTTGGAGATGCTAACTCTGTTTCATCATACAGATGGCTGAAAAAGGCACACAGGAAAATGGAACAGCACCACAGCAGGGTGGATAAGGTTACCAGCAATGGAGGAAAGTCACATGAGACAAAACGAGAGGCCATCTGAGTGGAATGTAATATCACCAGGAATGTAGACCTCATAGCAGCCATCCAGTACCTAAAGGGGGGCCATAAGAAAGAGTGGTACAAACTTTTCAGCAAGTACCTTGGTAGGAAAAGGGGTGGAACAGGAAGAGGTTACCCAAAGAGGTGGTGGATGCCCCATCCCTAAAAACATTTAAGGTCAGGTTGGATGGGGCTTTGAGCAATCTGATCCAGGGGAAGGTGTCCGTGCTTATGACAGAGGGCTTGGACTAGATCATTTTTAAAGGTTTCCTTCAACCCAGACTATTCTATGATTCTATGATCATAAAAAAATTTGGTTAAAAGACACCTGGAAATCATCTCTTCTAACCTTCTGCTTAAAACCGATACAAGGTGAAGTCAGACAGGAAAGTGCCAAAAACATCCAGAAATGGAGATTTTATAACCTCCTTGTGCAACCTGTTTCAGAATGGCACTGTCCTCCTATGGAAAGAGCTTTTCCCAGAGCCCCACCTGCACTTCCCAAAGTGCAATGTTTCCCCACCATCCTTCCCTGTATTGCCCACCACTGTTGAGAAGTATTGGCTGTTTCACCTTTGAAATGATCCATAAAGTGATTAAGTGCAAAAATTAAGGAGTACACAATTAAACTGTATTAAAGTATACCAGGAGGATGAGAGTTGGCAGACAGAACAATTATAAAAAAAAGATTATTTCCTTGATTCCCTGCATGTATGTAATGTCAAGACAAGTACATGTGTGTATGTATAATCTACAGGTGTCTACACATAATGCTGTAGTCTGGAAGATACAACAAAAGGTGAGGAGACTACAGAATCTAATTTCTGCTCTGCCACTAGCTGATGAGTCACCTTGTTCAAGTCACTTCTCTGGATAACAGGGGTACTGAGGGAAACTTTCTAAATAAACATCTTTGAGAAATAGTAATGAGAAATGCTAGGTAAGAATAAGGTCCTAGAGTACCTGTTATTACATACTGTTATATGTTATATATCATGCACACAAAAGTGACACATTTCTGAGAAATCTATCACTAGAGTTCAATAAATTACTCTTTTTTTTTTTTCTTTTTTTTTTTTTTTTTTTTCCTGGAGTTAAATGATCACTTTTTATTGAGCAAGTATCATGGATTTCCTTCACTCACCTCTTTCTCTCTGTCTGGGAAACTCTCTGAGGCTTTGTTTTCTACATTCTACAGCAAAGGCAATTCAATTAGGACATCCAGACAGCCTGAAACTGAGGTCTCTAAGGTGCACTGGAGACAATCTTCTAAGATGGCCAGTCCTGCAGAAATGAATGTCTTTCTTATTAATTTGGGAACACAATGGTTCTTCATGACCCTTTGGACCCTGCAACCCTGCTTTTTATTGATCAAAGTATGTAGGCATTTTTCCTTAGACAGACTGGAACATGAAGACTGTTTCCTAAGGCTGGGTTATTTTCATTGGAAAGATGATGTAAACTGTAAAATTATAATCAAAATTATAATTCACAAGCAAAAATCTAAATAGTTGTTGAGTTTTCTCATTTGATACAAAATATGAACTATATTGTTTGTTCTATGGTTTCTGTTTAAAAATTAAATTAAATGTCTTTTCAAAGTTTTGTGGTTTGTTTTTGTTTTGTTGGTTTTTGTTTTTCATTTTTGTTTTTTTAATTTCAAAGGGCCACAGTCTCAGATACTCTGATGAGTTTCCAGAGATTTCTGAAATAATTCATGCCATGCAAATAGAACTTTGATATCAAATTTTAGAGAGTTTAGATGACATTAACACTAAATGAGGTTTCAAATCACATTTTGTTACAGAACAAGAACTGTATAGTTTCAATATCAGTAGTATATTATTTTTCACCACTTCAGATTTTCTTATGCTGTTGTTGTTTCCTTGCTGTCTACCTTTGTCTGCGTTATTTATTTATTTTATTTATATTAATATTAATGAAATTTCAGATAACATGATGTAGCCATTTCTATGAAGAAGGTAAAAGAAGGAAAATTAGGCTGCTCTTGACCATATTAAAAAACAATGGAACAGAACAGGAAAACAAGACAAATTTAATATTTGTGAAGTCCAGGACACTATATATTTTATAGCACAATACTACTTTTAACAATATGGCTATGATTGTGTCAAGATTCCTCTCTTCATATTCCTCCAAACGTGATTGATGCACAGGCCTTTCATTTCCCACATGGTCAATACACACTGAGAGCAATTGGGAGCAATTATTTTCTGAAGATTTTGTCTGTCCTCTGCATACTCCACCCCTTACTGCTCCCCCATTCCAACTGTCTGCTGCATCACATTCCTGAAGATTTTCATATTAGGCCTGAAAATATTAAAGATGAGTTGCTATGCAAGTGTTCTTCTTGGTCTTCTGTAACATTTGTGGTCAGACTAAAAGCAAGGAAAATACCTGACATGAACAAATATTTTGGAAAAAAAAAAAAAAAAAAAGATCTTCATGTAATAAGTATATGCCATATAAGATGTTTATGAAACAGTAATAGAATAGCTAGTTAATAAATCCATTAAGCAGATTATTTTGTTTTTAATGCTGCTTCAAACTGTTGCATGTGTACATTTTCATGTGTAAGTTGAGGTAAATGTTTATAATGGACCAAGAGAAAGCTCTACATGAGGTAATACGCACTTATTAGTTTTCTTTTCAAAACATAGAAATTACACTAGAGGGAAGAAATGTATGTTCTGTTAATAATCAAAAGCTACTTTGAAATATTTGAAGGTAAACCCCTGAAACTGAGTTGAGCTGTCCTCTGCCAGATGGTTCCATTATTATAAAAATAAGTTGTTAAAAAGTTTGAGACAATGTAGAATATGTGAAACGCATATATTTTTTAGTTAAATAAGCACCTAAAAATGTTTCAGATGAATTGCAGTGGTCTGGAACAAAATTGGAACAGAATTAGATTTAGTCACAGCAAACGTCTGCCCAAGCTTAGCTTTACAAATTATTCCACCTGGTTTTGAACATGACACTTAGAAAAGTGAGACCTGTCTCTTTAGTTCGACATTTTTCAAGCCTTTAATTTGAAGACTGATCACTTTGTCAGCTTTCAGATGAAAGTGTGGGTTTTCATACGTTCAAAAAGGGTTAAACAAAGCCCTCAAGAAGTGTTTGGTTCTTCCTTTTCTTTTCCCCATATTTTGGTTAATGTTTGTGTCTATAATGTAGTGATGGGAGGAGTTATCATAAATCTTCCCATACCCTTCTTTTCAAGTTGATTCACAATTTATGTTCATTTCTAATGAGATGATTAGAGTGGAATAGATCAGATTTAATCTGCAGTTAAACTGTGAAGTTATTTTCCCCCCCAAAATGAGGTTGTAAAACCAACATCAAGAACATCAAGCTTAAACTGCTATGTGTAATTTTTCCTTTTTTTTTTTTTTTTTTTTCCTTTTTAACTTCAATATTTCACAACTGCAAAACAAGCCATCCATTTGAGAATGGTAAATACTGACATCTGGATTGCAGCTACTTGTAAACTACATAAATTTAACTAGAACTCTGTAAATATGCTATTCAGAGTTCAAACATGCGTTGAATTTCTTGGAGATTCTCTTGCAATATTATTTACTGAAATTTCATGAATTTCAGTTCTATTATCAGTTTTGATAATAGAACACCTTTTTCCATGCTAGATGTAAATTAATTATTATAATCCTACCAAGATAATTAGAGATCTTTTTATATCTAATAGCTGGCAAAACTGTGCTAGTATTAATTTACTTTTTTGTGGATGCAAAACATCTCAATTTTTAGGTGTTTTTATCTCTTGATTTATCACATGTGGGTTAGTCACATGCTTAGGTCAAACACTCTCATGTAAGGGCCTGACTATTGACATTCATTTCTTGCTTCTCTGTTTTCTCCCTACTAATCAAAGTGTTCATGGCAGACCAGCACAACTAGCGCACACCTGCTCTTCCCATCTCCGAACCCTCACTTAGGATCAGAGCAGATATTGCTCACTGATTTGACATCACTTTACCAATGATATCAAATCGTGAAAATCTCTGCTTTCAGGATTAGACTTTCGTCCATGAGTTGCTAATGAAATATCTGGAACCACTGAAATAGTAATAATACACATACAGACACACACACAAAAAGTTTCTGTTAAATCTGTTTGAGCTGCAGGGAATCATGAGTCTCCTATGCTTTATGCACACAGGTTATTACAGTCAAAAGTCCACAGAAAGAGTGTGTATATCAAAACCAGTACCCTTTCAAAGCAAGAGACACATTTTAGCATCATTTTGAAGTGAGGCTTGCACGCACAGCATGACACACTAATAGCTTTGAAAGCACAATGACTATATTGTTCAGGTGACTCATAAAACTTGGCCATCAAACCACAATCCCTCGAGTCCATGTGAATCCTACACAGTATAAAATGCCAGTCTATGAGTCCTAGCCAGAACAAGTGATTGCAAGGTCATAGCCTTAGAAATCAAGGTCTTCCCAAACCAATGTCTAATCAAATAACCCAAAGTAACTATATTAAGTGCTGTCCTTTTTGCAGCATTTCTATCCTATTACATTTTGAAGAATACAGAACTTGTATACTGTACTCTCTGCTTATCTATAGCTTACCCAGTGAAATATTATTAGTTTTCATATCTATAACTTTTATTGTTTTATCTTTGACAAACTCTGAAATAGTACACTAGTGACATTTTTAAAAATTAGCCTTCTGCGTTTAAAGACCACTCATCATTTTTATCTATCATTGTTCTGGAAATGTCACATTGATTTTATCCTCTTTGCAATAAATGGTAACATCCAAAAAAACCCCAAATAATAGTCTGACACTTCAAAATCAGCTGCCACTCTTGAATAGAGCAAAAATAAATAAAAGAACAATTTTCTTGAAGGACAAGAGAGCGGGAAAAAAAAAAAAAGAAAGAAGTGTAAGAATGAGACAGAGAAAGAAAGCTTTATCTCTTTCAGGCAACACTGAAAACAACTAAAATAGGAAGAATCATAACTCATTTTTTCCCTTTCCCACCAGTGGTATACAGATACTAATTGTGCTGCTGGTCAATGAAAATGCTTGCAAACGTGTCTTAAGAACATTAGTTAAAAATCCTTCCATGTATGAACCACTGCATTGAAAAACAAAATGGGAAGAAAGATAAAAAATGCAGACTCTGTTTTCCTTTCTCTCAATCCCAACAGTGTGATCAGGTAACAGAGACGTTAAACTGAAAATCTGTTCTTGCCAAATCATGCAGGGATTTTGCCAATGACATCATCTCCAGCAGTTCACATGCAGTGACAGCAAGGGTGTGTGGTACCCTTGGTGAAGACGGGGCTGGACCAAGCAGTTATCCAGATTCTGGGCTTGTCCCCTGCCTCAATGAAGTTACTGCAAGATTATCTTTGGTGGCATTGGCTGGTGGAACAAACTACCTGTATACACATCCGGATGGGTAGAGGAATGGGAAAGTGGTGGATGGGGCCCAAAAGGAACACATAAAGAAAGAGTGGGGTATCCAGATCTATACAGATGATAGTGGTAGATGTGTGTAAAGGGATTCAAAATTTAAGAGGCCAAAGGCAAGTTAGGAAGGGATTTTCTAAAGAAATACTCTCTGAGGCCACATGGAAAGGTTTGCTGATACTGATTTTTGTTTACAACCATTCATCTAGGATTGTCTCAGGGTTTTGGTTTTGTTTTTTTTTTTCATTTGAATAATTTAAAAAAAGGACTTATTATGTCAATGGAGAACAAAATCCATGCAGTTTTTATTTTAGTTTTATGGGGAGTTTTAGTTTAGAAAACCTTCTTCATCATTATAAGCACTGCCCTGTGTCTCCCCGTAGAGCAAAACTTAGAGCCTGATTTAGCATTGGCCTGTGTCTAGCCATGATCATCTACACAATTGTAAAAAACTTACATAAACATGTCCTGAATCCCTGCTTTACCAGGCCTGATGAAGAATGGTTTCCAAAGGGCTCATGCCTTCAAGCTAGCTGATTGAGTTTGGAAATTAAATTAGACTGAATCTGCTCTCTGTGTGCTATTCACAAGTGCCCTCAAGTCATGTCTCCTTCCCCAAGACATGAAAAGGCTTCTCCCTTGTTCACAACAGAACCCATAACATGATTCCCCTCAATGTCATAATATAGTACAGTGTTCACCATGAAAATTCCCCTCTTCAGCAAAAGAATCTTTTATTTTCATATCAGTTTGCTGCCACACAGTCCATTATTTCCTCCTATTTGTTGATGAGGTAAAGTGCAGCTTAAGCATCAGTCAATTTGATTTTATCAGGTCCAAAATCCTTTTTATTGGGAAGAAGAGGAAATGGTTAAATATGCAGACAAAAAGATCAAATCTACTTTCTTTTCTTAGTAAACTTGGGAACAATTTCCACTCCAACACAAATATGATTTCAATTTAGCATTTCATCCTTACTCAGCAAAGCATGTAAACACCCTCTTAATTTTAAGCAAGTGCTTAAATCCTATTCCAGTGGCACTTAATCAGGCACTAAAGTTAAGTATGTGTTTAAATGCTTTGATGATTTGAAGCCTAAACAATGAACAAAGTAATGACTTACTGAGATTTCACTGTGCCAGGAAAAAATGCCTATTGAAGAAGGGACACTATGATACACGTCAAGCCATTTTGTGGTGAAGGAAAGGACTTTGGATTGCTTGAATGGTTTTCTACAGTCTTTCACCTTCATTAAAATAAAATAACACACACACACACACACACAAAAAGAAAAAAAAAAATCCTTGAGAAATATTCAGAGCTATAAATAAATAATGAGGCATACAATATTTCAATCTATAATCACAGTTTATGGAGCTAGTGGAGACTGTGGTAGAAATGTGTTCATCTGTCTTGTACATGAACAATAAGGCCATGTCATGAACAATGAGCCCATAAAACAAGATCATAACAGGAAGAAAGCTTTAATGTACATATTATTAAGATTAGGAAATAACACTGTAAGACTCTTTTATTTTTTTTTCTTAAATTGAACACTACATATATAACAGAGGTGCTTTATCTCCTATGCCACTGATGGAATGGGTTCAGAAGTGTTCTTATGTGGAAAGAATATTTGGACAAGTATTTGAGGGTAGTAGAAATGGCTGTGCCTCCCACACAGTTCAGTAGTGAAACAGTTAATTTTAAAATCCAAATATATTTTATATTCATGAGAAAACACCTGCATAGGGCATGCTTGTATCTGCAGGACAGTAACACCTTGACTGATTTAGTATCAATCCTTCCATTATAGCTTGAGGATATTGAAGAAACAAACATTATATTGTTGAAAATGAGAATTTCAAAAGTACTGAATAAAGAATCAGAACACTTATAAAACAGAACATAAAAGTTCAGGTTCAGTGCATAAGCTAGTCAGCAACTGGAAAGGTTAAAATGAGTTCATTTTGTTTGACTGTTCCACAACCTTTTACTACGGAATATCTTGCTCTCCTGAAACCACCAGTAATTGACACAGACCACTGTAAACCATTAGACAGAGGTCTCTATAATAGGGATAACAATATACTATTTCCCAAACTATTTGTTGTCTTCATACTAAGAGTACCAAAATAATACACAACAGTTCAATTAGAATAGCATATCAGCTTTGCAATACATACTTAGATGTGTGTAATGCTTCCTGTGTTCCTGTGGGAAAAGACAGATTATCTGTGTTATAATACTTTTCATATTACTTCTCCATTCTCTCAGGAAGGATGTGAAGAAGCACAACTACTTTTGAACATGGCCCAGGTAAAATCTGAATAATCTCCTCACTGATTTGGCTTAAAAATTTTCACACCAGCTTTTTATTTAAAAAGAAAAAAAAAAAAAAATTAAAAACCCCCAAGCAAACATCTAACTAAAGAAATCCTGATATGGACAAGATTCCTAAGACATAAATTGTCTCTTCCTTTCTTCCTTTAGTTTTATATTGTAGTCACAAGAACAGAGGCCCCATATTTGAGGCCAGCAGATGCTACTATAATCATTAACATTTAAAAATTAGAAGTCTTTGAAAGCAACAGGCATCATGTCTGTATGCTTTCTCCCTTCATATATTGCTGATATTCATAGGGGAAGTAAATGAAGCTTAAGAACTATCAAGTTCCTTCTTGAATATCTCACAGAGGCTCGAACTTCATAGAGGAATTATCTTAATCATATCATCAAAGGAAAGGGCTTGAAATATGATCTCAGATGAAACCTCTGATGAAGAGAAGTACAGCATAAATTTCTCGGCACTCAAGCCTTAGAAATTACAGCCATGACTCCATATCTCAGGCTCTGGAAGGAATAATAATTACTATTTGGCAATTTATCAAGGTGAGGGTTCCATGGGAGGGAACATCGTATTCAATTTGGGAGCTGAAATTACACAACTAGTGAGATATTAAATAACAGCACAAAGCAGGATGTGTAGGCAAGGAAAGTGATGGAACACATTTGAAGTAAAGGTGAAGAACTCAGAATGAGTTAGCAAGACAACCTCTATGTTTCCCAGTTATTATCTTTATGTTCTTCAGTAGAAAAACCTTTGTACTTTGCCAACCCAGCTCAGCAGCTAGCAGCAGAAACATTAGTAGAAAATCCAACTTGGAAAAGTACAGTTTTTCTACTGGTACTTCTCCTTCTAGGTGGACATAAAAGTTTTCTGGGTATACTTAGAATCACAAAATATCCTGAGTTGGAAGCGACCCGCCAGGATTACAGAGTCTAGCTTCTTGTCCTGCACAAGATACGCCTGCTGCCTTTGTCTGAGGCTTTCTCTTGGTTATATTGTAACAGAATAGTTAACTAAAGTGTTTTAAGAGGCTTATAATTTATGTATCTGTAGAGTCAAAATTAAACGCGATTAAGAGCACCTTTTCCCTATTACAGGCAGCTGAGACAGTTATTTTAGGAAATTGTTTAACACACAGGACCTGATTCCTGCATCATGGTAAGTATTAAGAAAAGTCAGGTAACATAGATTCCCTTATATCTCCTGTTTCAGCTGTCATTTCCAAGAGAGAAGGAATATGTATATATAGACACATGTCCTGTAACCTGCAGAATCTCTCCTCTAACAGACAACTTTCATGCAAATTCATTAACTTAGTTAATATTATAAAAAAAGGAAAATGAATCTATGCTTTTAGGATTTTTTAAGGAAACAGAGAAGTCCCTGAGGAACCTAATCAAAATTAATCTGGAATTAGTAGGAAACTGGACTAAGATGACCTCCTGAGGTCTTTTCCAAACTAAATTGTTCCTGCCCAGGCTGCCCAGGGAAGTGGTAGAGTCACCATTCCTGGAGGTATTTAGAAGATGAGTAGATGTGACTTAGCAGAATTAGGTTAAATGTTGGACTCAGTGTTCTTAGAGGGTTTTTCCAAACAAAATGTTTTTGTTATTCCATGATTCTATGACCTGGTCTGGTCCACACATCTACTTTAGGATGTGAGGAATCACATTATAGAAGTGTACATTTCCATTGATTACAGAGTCACAGAATCACAGAGTGCTTAAGATTGGAAAGCACCACTGGAGGTCTTGAATCCAACCTCCATGGTGTGACCAGCTCAGACATAGACACCCGCACTGGACAGTGACTCTCATGTAATGACTCAATAGGAGTGGAACAATTTCCTTGGACATGTTAGGCCACTGATTATGTGAACATAAAAAACATAAAAGCATGCATGTGCCAGGTTGAAAAATGGTAAAATAAAGACAAGCCTACATTATGTGTTGCCTTTTTTAGTGTAGGTTGATTAAGGCAAGGGATGTCTTCTTTATTATGCCCAGCAACTTGAGGTTTCAGTGGTTACAGATATATTGTGAAAGGCTTGTGCTAACTAAGCTAATGTTCAATTAAACAAATTTGAATGGTATGTTATATATGTGACATTGGATTGTCTAGCCAAGAATGCCTAAAACTCAACAGCTGAACCAGAGGCAGGACTGACACAGTGAATTTATCTTTGCATTAATGCATTTAGTTCACAAATTTCCTATGTATTTGCTTAGTCTCAAGGATATTCAATGCAATTCCCAGGCTGATACATGAATTACTGTAAAAATGTTTAGGCAGTGTCATACTTTATGAACCAGACCCCTGGGCTGTTCAGTATGGGTTAAACCAAGGACAGACTGTTTTTCATGACAAAGATATTAAGCTATCTATATGAACCCCTGACCATCAAATTACTCACTGTTTGTCATACCGTTTTTAATTTATATGGTGCAAGGGGCTTAAATGTCAGCATCTCTGTTATAACTTAGATTCCAGTGTCTTTAATTAATGTTTCATGTTCATGTTATGGTTATTTAGAATTTGCTGAAAACCCAAGAGTCATAAATTTCTTTTACAGGTCTTTGTGGTATGAACTTTAACAAAACAGCTATAAAGAGGTAATAGGAATGAACAGCACATCACATAAAGCAGAGCAAAGAAGGAAGAAAGGTGGGAATAAACTCCAGACATATTAAAAATTTCATCTTTTTTAGATTGGCATTTGTGATAATTTTGTTACTTGTGAACAAGCGGAAAGGTGGAAAGTAAATAAGAAAACTGTGCATAAAATTTTTCATAGTCTTCTGGTGCTGCATTTACCTTTTTTTTTTTTAATCCACATTGGGATTATTTTGCTATTTCTTACATTTAACTAACAGAAGCTGAAAGTAGTCCATCTACTTGCATGCCATATTCCTGTCTTAATTAACCTCATGTTCTTGATGAGTGCCTGGATTTCTTTAGGTGGTCATAGAGCCATTAGTATGAGTTTGGTCTTGCAGCTATAAGGTTCAAGATGACAGTGAGAATGGGGAAATTCAGTCTCTTGGTTTTCATCCATGAATGTGGAGGCACATTGCAGAGCTACACTAAACTTGGGAAACTGAGAAAGTACATGAAGCAATATGAATGGTAGCAGAAGACTCCCTTAGCTTCTAAATGTGGCCCCCTTAGGTGAACAGTGACATAGGTAATGACCCTCTGCTCTTCTTGGTTATTCAGATCATGTCTTGTTTTCTTCTGGATCACACTGGTAATCAGTAAAGTTGAAGTGCGATACTGTAGTCATGAATAAGCTTATGTTTAACATATAGGAAAATATAAACGGACTTAAGAATATGAAACAATTGCTATGAACAGTGTATGTGGAGTAAATTGAAACACATTACAGTATGACTAAGGAATGTAATACCAAATGTGTAACAGATTGGAATTGAGGCTAATAAGTTTTCACCAGTAAGAAAGATGCTTTTTTGTCAGGTTTTCTTCTAACACAGAAAGCAGGCATGGAATCATATTTTCAAAAAAAATGCAGAGACTTGTGTTTCCAAGAGCAAAGTGTCTCTCAACTACCCTTTGGTTCAAGAGTGTGGTAAGTCTCACAATGAATATGCTGTATATGTGTATTAATACAGAAATATAACAGGAATAAATTGTGTTAGGTATTTGTCAAAATCATATATGAACTTCAAAAATATCTATGTTGCCTTAAGAACAGAGGTGAAGAGGTGTGCTACCCCAGATTAACCTGCTTTGGTAAACTTTGGGGTAAGGAGCTGAAACAGGAGAACAGACACAACAAAAGGAGAAAGTTATCCTGGCTAGACAGAGACATTATCTTTCAACATGATTGTGATTTCTCAGTGTCTTCAAGAGCACCCGGAATACCAAAGCCATTTGAAGAATAAGCAGCATTGCCCACCATCTCTGTTCATCCACTCAAAGGCTGAGAAACAATCTGTAGCTTAATACATTGCATGCTTAACTGCAAATACAGATTTGTGTGAAATATTACAGTCGTATAAACAGGGCCTCCTGTGGCTATTATGTTGAAATTAAACATTTTTGTCATAATCAAAATAATGCAACCTAGTATGATAAAACACTACAGTCAAGAAAATTGTCTGAGCTCATGAGCTGTTCTACGAAAAAGTGACAAGCAGAAATCTGAATTCAGAAGGAAATTGACTTCTAGCTCCTCTAGATCCAGGAAAAAACTGACCATCTGCATTGCAGATTGGACCTGGATTTGATACTAAGTTCTGACTAGGTGAATGAACTTACAGGCTGTATCCAAATCCATATCATTGTTATTTTCAAATCCATACACATTCAGACATTTTTTTTTCCATATACTCTGAGACCAATGCCACAAGTTACACAACACCAAGAAACATAGATCTAAACCAAAATGACTTTGTGCCTCTCAGCTGAAGGGATTTCCTTGTTCTTTAAAAATTTTGGGAAATTTTTTCTTATTTTCTAGCTCAAACGGTGTTGTGAATGTTATGGATACCTTTCTTTTGTCATCCATGTAAATAGTTTGGTCAAGCTTGAGTCAGTGAAAAACAGAATCATCCAGCCATCTCTTCCTTTGTTCTAGTCTTCCACAAAAGCATTCAGATTTCCTTCTGTTGACTTTCCTGACAACAGTTTCCACTAAATTCCCAGTTCGTCCAGTCAACCTGACAAAGCCTCAAGTATTTCCTGTTATCCATGTTTCTTCTTGCAACAAACCTAAAATACTCTCCAAACTCCTCTGGGTGGAGAGACAGTCATCAACAGTAATGAACAAACTCCAAAGGGCTGGAGTATTCATTTGTAAGCATGATTGCTAAGTAGGGGGACTCGCTGCCTGGTCAAAATTTGGACAGTAAAGAAAGAAGGGAGAAATGAGAAAAAACTAAATCAAGAGAGGGGCTGGAGGAAAATCTGCCATTTAAAATCAAAGAAAAACCCCATATTCTCTCCCCAACAACTGAAATTCCAATCTTGATATAAGTAAAAGGGGGGCAGGGGGTAGGGAAAAGCAGAAAAATAAAAGAAGAATAAAGGAGTTCTTTTATTCTCTTTAGAATACTTCAGTACCAAAGCATTTCAGAGACTGCTACCATGTCTCAAGGGACTGAAAATGTCTTCTGTCATCATTCCCATCCATTGAAATGTACATTAGACACTACAGAGAGAAAACTGGGGCAAGGGAAAAATGAAACAAAACAAAACCAAAGCATAGCCCATCAAAGAAAAGACTCGTATTTTTCTGGAGTTCAAAGGAATAGTGTGTCCCTAAAACAAACCAATTTTCTCTCCCTACATACAGTGCACACACACACACACACACACACACACACACACACACACACACTTCAACACACACTCACACAGGCTTCTGGTCTCATTGTAGGCATCCACTTTCTGAATAACCATTTCTGTAAGTAAACAAGCTGCTCCAACTGCAGCATAAAATGAGCTTAATAACAACTGAGATCAAAATGAGCCAAGATAGTAGGGGATAATAGTGGGGGATCATTCCTAAGACTGTTTGCCCCTGAAGGGAGAATTATTATTATGACCTTGTACCACCGAGCGGGCATGTGCTCCTAGCTGGATCAAATATAGGCCTTGGCAAAGCTCTCTGCCTGGGAATGTGGTTGCAGTATCTAGTTTTTAACGCTACTGGAAGTGTTGCTATGGGCACTGAGGCACAGGAGCCAAATACAGGGGAAGGGAAATAATGAAAAATGCTGATTAGGAGCTCAGAGAAAGGAATGGAACATTTGTGCTCAACAATAAAATGTAATGCTCTGTTAATCTGTTTCTTGGCTGCCTGTACTCCATAGGATTTTTAACATACTTTTTGTATATTACTATATAGGTTATTTAATACACTTTTACCCTATGGGATATTTAATATCCTCCTTTATTCCCTGTTAAGCTACCTACATATACCCTTCTCAAAAAACCCACAGTCTTTTAATGCAGCTTGATTGAGTCTAGTGTGCACTCACGCTCTAAGAAGTATAAAGCAAACTCCCATGCTGACTGCTTGAGAGAACAGATATTAATTAGCACTCTTAGATATGCTACAGACTGAAGAAAATAATTCCTTCCATGAGAGCTTCCTTTTACTTCATCCACCATAGTATGGTTTACCCTTTTCCCACTGATTGATGATAGTTCATAACTATGTTGTATTCACAGTGATGTCCAATACACTGTCAAGATAAACAAACAAAGACAAAGCTTTCTGATTTCAAACACTTTGTCTCTAGCCAGTTGTGACACTGGGACATTGTTTCTCATTCTCAGATTTTTGATACTTAAAAACCAGAATTATATTGACATGAAAAGTTGCCAAATCCACAGTTGTTTAACTGTACTGGAGTCTCTTGAAGTATCATCTTTTTAATCAAAAGAAGAATGCATTTCCATGCCATATTACTTTGCTATTACCACAGCACCACAGAATCCTAGATTGGGTTGGGTTCAGTTGGGTTGTGTTAGAAGGCTCCCTAAAAATCCTCTGATTCCAGCCACACTGCCATGCACAGGGACATCTTCCACTAGACCAGGTTGTTCCAAGATCCAGCAAACCTGTCCTTGGACACTTTCATGGGCAGCTACAACTTCTCTGAGCAACCTCTGCCAGGGCCTCACCACACTCATTGTAAAATTAACTTCTTTCTAATATCTAATCTAACCCTTCCCTCAGTCAGTCAGAAGCCATTCCCCTTTGCTCTATCACTACATGTCCATGTCCAAAGTCCCTCTCCAGGTCTCTTGGAGCCCCTTCAGCTACTGAAAGAGGCTCTAAGGTCTCCCCACAGCCTTCTTTTCTCCAACAACCCCAACTCTCCCAGCCTGCCTTCAGAGCAGAGATGCTCCAGCCCTTTGAGCATCTTGGTGGCATCCTCTGGACTGACTTCAACAGTTCCACATCCTTCTCATGTTGGTGCCCCATGGATGCAGCACCTGCAAATGGGGTCTTACAGGAGCAAAGTAGAAGGGAGAATCGGCTCCCATGTTCTGGAAAACTTAAAGGTGTGATAAACTTGGTGTCTGTAAGGTTGTCTTTCTTGCAGCATGTTTAGCTCATTGGCCTCCTGTGATCAGACTCCTAACCATCATGCTATAAAAATCCAGCATTAAAAATAAATGTTGGGGGTTTTCCTCCTATACATATCTCAAGCTAGAGTACAATGACACCACAGTAGTCAATGAAACATCTAATATTCACTCAAGCTGGGTATCTGCCCAGGAAATATAAGTAACTAGATTATTATTACTTATTTTATATTAATATACACCCCCTCCCATCATACATACGTACATATGTATATAAGATGAAAAGATAACACAACATGGTGTTGGGAAACATAAACTCTTGTTAAAGCAAAAGGACAGAATTCTTACTCCAGCTTTAGGAAAATATTCATTCAGTACAAGGTTAGTTTTCAGGAAACGGAAAAAACTACCAAACCCAAATGATTTTATTCCTATCTATGTTATTATGAATGGAAGTAACTTCACTTCTTGCTCAACAGCATTTCATAGTAAAATGAACCATCTTGGAAAATAAAGTTAGATGTGTATTTTTGAAAGAGTTTTAGGTAAAATTCTCCTGATTTTTCTTCTGCATATGTTTTAAGCATAACCTGCTGAACTTAATGGGATCACAGATTCATTAACATTCAGACCTATGTGAATTTCTCCTACTTCTCCTGAGCTGAGAATCTGGTCCAGCAGCATTTTGTACCTGCATAAATTGTATGGGAAAAATTATCCTGTTGAATTATACCAGAATCACACCTTTGGAATTAAAAGATAGGGAAGGGGAAAATAGAACCAGGTGAGGGAAGAAGAACACGGGAACATTCAGACAGAAAGAAATCTCATTCATTGTTCTGAGCAGATGCATGCATGTGGGAACTGAAATAATACCCTGTTTAGCTAATCTGGCCTTGGAAACATGCAGCACTGTAGATTAGGCATGAAGACAGAGCCTGATACTTTTCCAAGGGAACAGGATGGTTTTAGCTGTTCAGCATGCACAGGGCCATACTGGGAACACTTAAACCTTTTCCTTCTCAAATGCTTAGCCAGTCTCCATTCACACCCACCTTGACCAGTGGCAGGAGGGAGGGGAAGGGACAGAGGGGAAGGTGATGCCATTAGATGTCACTATCAAGTGGTGCTGTTCTAATCTCCCTGCTCAGAGCTCTTGATTTGATTTAGGATAGCAGTTGTTAAGAGCAGAAGGAGCTGCTGGCACGAATGGCAGCACTCTCAGCCAGCCACACTTTCCAACTGTCCTGAATATTATTAAAAAAAAAAAAAAAAAAAAAAAATATTTGGTGGGGGAAGAGAGAGAGAGAAAGAGAGACTCAAAGAACAAGCCTACTGAAGAACAGTGGCTGCAGCTCACTCGGAGGAATTCCTTTAAATGAACTCATCCGTCATCTTGCCTTTTATTGATGAGTGGCATTGCTTGGCGGCAAGTGACATGGCAGAACAAATAGCATCGGAGACCTGGCTTCCTCTTCCACTGCACACAGAGACACACAGGCCCCAAAACAATGAGTCATTACTTATTACATCCATTATTAACTCAGCTCAGGCTCATTAGGCATGGAAATTGAGGAGGAAAAAGGAAAAAAAAAAAAAAAAAAG
>JAWWTY010000088.1:67880788-67892889 GCA_035222235.1 Margarornis squamiger | reverse complement strand
AAAAAGTAAAAAAAAAAAAAAAAAAGGACCAAACCAGGAACTAAGTAGCATCAAGTACCCACAGATTTAGGGAAAGAGTGTGGTAGGAGAGGGAGAGAGATGGGCAGTTATAATCTGCTACTCAACATTTGTGACATTGTCAAATCCTGAGGGTCATGGGTAGTTGATCACATGTTTTCCTTTTTCTGACATGATTGCATTGAGGACTGTGCTTTAAAACAGCAGGGCCAAAAGAACAGCAACATAAGAACTACATCATTAACTACTGCAAGACCTTCAGAATAAAGTTTATCAAGAATGATATGGTTTTATTAGAGGAATCTCAGGTGGACCAAAAAAAAAAAAAGAGAAAAAGACAAATGGAGCTACTAGAATAAACCAACGAAGTCAAATGCAAGCATTTTTTTTGGTGAGGGGAGTGAAATGGAATTCCTGTGTGTCTTCCTGTCTGTGGCATTGAATTAATTTCACTGAAGGCTGGTTTTCTAAGAGTTGGATGCTTAGCCTAAAAAGGTACCTAGTCCAAATTTCCTTTACAGTCAAGATAGAGCAATAATTTTGCCCCTGGATGACTCATCCAATCCTAAAAATAAAATAAAATAAAAAAAAAATCTTTAAAGTAGTTGTGTGGATGTTAATATCTCTGTTTTTACTCTCAAGAAAGCCCAGACAACCAGTTTTGATGGAAAAAATAATTTGTAGAGAGATAAAGTTAAATGAAGTGAGTTGGACTATAGTTGTCTTAGCTCAAATCTGACTATAATGACAACTACTTTCTAGATCTGAATGAAATCAAGACATTTTGTCACTTCCATGACTAAAAAATTTCCTGGGATATGTCTATTCAAATAAAAAAAGAAAAAAAAAATAATAAAAAACCCCAAACAGTTTAGGGGAAAAAAATTGTCAGACAATGGAGTACAGAGAAAATACACCTAGAACTAAAATGGGATTGAGTGAGTGTGAAAAAAAACGAAGAAGTATGTGGACCCACTACAATAAAATGAGACAACAGTGAAGTAATTTCATTAAAAGCAAGGCTGTCTGAATTGGTTTAGTCACCTGTTCAGTTAAAAGGAAAGTTATTCCAAGTGTCTGCACCAGGTTCAATCCGATTGAAGTGTCAAACTTACTTCAGAAAGTTTCATTAAGTCTTCTTGGCTAGATTTCACCTTTTCTTTGTCTGTGCCCCTTGGCTTAAGGATGAGATAAAAGAAAAGAGATTACTAAAGTATTGAGAAAAACTGTTGATATTCCAAGGATTAGCCAAAGTCACGAGGGAAGTCTTGAAAATTCTCAAGGGAGTCCCGTCAGCCTGTGAGGCAAATGGAGACTGATGGCAGTCCAGGTGGTCCTCATCTCCAAGCACAGACTTACAGGTGGATTTTGAAACCTCTGTAGTACTTCCTAAAACTATTTGCCACAAGGCAGTAATTAAGATTCACATTGTGAATGCAACCAAATAAAATTAAATTAGTACTTAAAGTAAGTAGCTGTATTTCCAATGCAGTCAACAGAAATAGCTAATTGCATGAATTTCTGAAGCCAGGTATTTCCAAACTGGCTGACTTCTTTTGTTGCACCAAAAAGACTTGTTATAAGTTACCTCTTGTAACTCCTGGCTTGCACATGCTTTCACAGGAGGTGGATAGCTCAAGAATTTGCACATTTATCTCCTCCAGAGGTTTGCTGGGAACAGGCAGTAGTGGGGAGTAGAGTAAGATTCCTTCCAAGTTCATCTTGGCAAGAACACATGTATTAAAGACTGTTCTGCTAATTAATTCTGGAAAGAAGCACAGAAGAAAGTTGTGGTGCCTCTGACAGCTGCCCTAAATATCTTAGTGTCGAGGTTGGTTAGCACATGTTACTGATCAGATTCTTTCAGCTCAGATGCATAAGTTGCAGTTATCTTTTGCAAGAGTTAACAGAACTGGAAAAATAAAAAGGAAATGTATCCTCTTTAATATGGAAACTCATCTGATGTTTCCCTGTATTTTTTCCCTCACTCTATAGAAGCAGTTTACAAGCTTACAGGCCTATTTTAGAAATTTATTTTATTAAAGGGAATGGAAAGCATCTCACTCATTTTCATCTCTTTTTCTCTCCATTTCAACATTTTATGCTCTCTGTGAAAAATAAGACAAAAAATGGAAAGTATAAGAAATCAAATTTTCAGGGAAAGGAGATGAATCTTTATTAGACCTGTTGTATTGTGATGGGTTTTGCTCAAATATGCAAGAAATAAATGATTCTTACATCAATAAATATTTTAAATAACTGTCTGTAATATATTTATATGCTATAATACTAAATTTTACTTTTAATCTCAGAGAGCACCATTTCTTAGAACTATTCTTTCAGAGAAGGGATAAGGAGGAAATGAGATTAATTGCATCAGATGACACCTACATGTCACTGTGGCCAAATGTCTACATTTATTCTACCCTCTGAGGTTCAGAAAGGAAAACATACGGGGTTTTGAGTCTGTGGCAACTGTAAGAGTAGATTAAACCATATGTAGTGTTTTGTCAGTGATTCAGAATGTGTTAAAAAGCAAGAAAACAAAGCAGATACACTCACATGGTTTACTTTTCTCCAGTTAATTCTGAGGCATCTGCCTTGAACATTAAGAAGCATTCTCTTTGTAAATATATAGCTATTGAAAAGAAAAATCATGGATAGTTTTGGCAAGCTATCTACCTTCCCAAAATCTATGAGACTTTCATGAGTTCATTTAGACGATCACGGGCTTCAGATCTCTTCAAGTCTATGAGTTTCTCTGGATGTTCAGGAAATATCTTTAACACTACTCTCATTTGCTACCTCTGGAACCTACTGTGGGAAATCATTGCTCATAACTTTCAGCACCACAGCACAATCCATGGGAGCCTTATGTGGTTGCTGTGGATGATCATCCTCTCTGGGTCAGAGTACTTTGTCTCTGAGGACAGAGTCTTGCAATGAGCTTTAATTATTCGTCCACGTTCACTTCAGCTGAGCCCGCTCCAGGGCCAGGCCTTGCGGTGGGAATCATTTCACCTTGTGTGAAGCATCTGCAGAGTAGAAATGTAAGGAAGTCCATACTTCAGTCTCTCTTTTCATTAATAAAGAGAAACAGGAACATTTAGGGCACAATTCAATGACCTATTTTTTGACTTGCACCTTAGGATTAGTCGAATTATGCCTTAAATGTGCTTGATTCTCCATCGATTACAGAGACTCAAGTGATTGCCTCAGATGTCAACAGCTACGTTTGGGCAGATGAATCTCACCCAGGAGGTTTACATTTTATTTAATGACTTTGCATTAAGGCAGCAGAGACAAGGCGCACAAGAAAACACAGTCAAAGAAAGATCATCTCCCTCTGCCTGTGGTACAGTGATATTTTGTGCTAATGTTTTGCAAGTATTGCTCATTGCTTGCTTCTTTGCAGTGTCTGAAGGAGCAGGGAGGCTGGAGGTGTCGTATCAGCCTGTCTCAATTCTATCCACAGCTGCCATAGCGGGAGAAATCCTAATTTGGTACAATATGCCAGTCGCTGAGGTTAGCTCAGCAGCAACAGAAACGAAAAGACAGATGTAAAATCAGTAGCTGATGATTTTACATCAGAGGAGTGAATGTAAAATCAATGAGAAGTTTTAAAATGGGGAATGGCTTAAATTTAACAAGGGAAATTAAGTCAATGTTTATTTTAGCAAATGGAAAGGTTTTCCCTCTCTCAGACTATGATGAGCACAGTGCTAGAAACTAAGGACATTTTAGCAGAAGCTTGTGCTAAGCACAGCTTGATGTCAAAAACACACTATACTTCTCTCTGAATGTTCACTGCTTCAAACAGTCTTGAATATTATAGACAGAACAAAATACGTAATATAGTTGAAAAATGATGTTGCATTATGGGAAAGCAATGGATATAAATGGGGAAAATTATAATATTTTCCAAAGAGAACAATTTATTTTTTTTCTGAATTTTAGTTTTGCTTCATTGAAATGTATCTTTATTTGTAAAAAAAGTCTTTTTTTTTTCCCTTCAGAATTTTATTTTTTTCTTTTCCCCCTTCCTTTTTCTCTTCCATTTAGTTCTTCTTCTTGAGGACAGAGGCAGGAGTAAGGCTAAGAAAGAAGAAAAAAGAAAAGCAGGAAAAAAAAAGAAGAAAAAAGATAACCAAATGAGGAAGGAAACCATTAAAATAAAGGACTATGCAGAAAATACTGCACCATGCTTTCATTTTCTTCTTCTTTTTTTTTTATCTTTTCCAACATTTTTTGAAAAAGAAAATAAGAGTAAAAATTGAAATAAACTCCTTTCTAAAGAAAAGGATTTTGAACTTGAACTTCTGTTAACTCTATTGTTTCTCGGTAAAGGTTAAGCACAAGCTAAACTTTAATCTTATATTCTGAAAGAAATCTCAGTGAAACATTCATGTTCATAGAGAAAGAACCTTGAAACTTTTGAATTTAAAATATTTCAATATAGACTTCTAAACGTGTACTTAAGTGTTTTGGTGTATAGGTAGCCCTTCAAATCATTTAAGATGTTATGCTGAAACCTCTGTTATATAAAATGTTCCTTGCTGAACCCTGTGTGAGAGATTTATGTATGCCTGTGTATCAGTCTCCTTCCTAAGATGTGTGATCAGATGTCAACTGGTAGGTTACAGCTCAGGTGTTTGCAGCACTGTGACGTTTTCTTGTATCAGTTCATCTCTTTCGCCATTATGGAAAAGTGTAATTTGGGAAGGCTTCTGAATTTCTCACGTTTTAATATTCCCCTTCAATGGAAAACACATATTACATAAATATAAACACCTTTATAGATGTACATATATATATATATATATATATTATTCAGCCCAGCCAGTGATGTGGCTTCTGCCTGCACTGTTTGTATGAGAAGAGTTCTAAGAGTTATATTTCACTTTGAATATTCTTGGTTAGTATTTTTCAATGCTTAATTGTAAGAGAAAATTCTTCCTATTTCTACCAGTTTTCTCACTCTGTATTATCCATCAGTAAGTTTCAACTCACTTACAGTATTTTAGAATGAGATTACTACTAAACTAAATTAAACTGGTTTTACTCTCTTGAGAGCCATGCTAGCCAAATAACCAGGTTTGGACCAAAAATTGCCATATTTTGTACAAGGTACTTCGCTGTGGAAGGGTTAAATCATCTTTTGGAAGTACCTGCCTAAGTATTTCTCCTTAGCCTGTCTGTCTCTGTGTCCACTTCAGTCTTCATTCTCCCCTAGATATACATTTGCCTAATTTCTAGACAACAAAAGAAGGGAGATTAGTCCCTACACTTACACAGCTACAGTATTTTCTGATGATGGAAAAGGGAGTGGGAGTGGTTTCTTACCAGTAACTTCCTGGTAAAGGTAGGACCTGTGTCAGTATCCATTTTAAATATACAGCATAAAAATAAATATTTTGGGATTCTTCCAGATAAAAATCACTAAGTTTCAAATCCTTGAGCTTTAGAATTCTACAGGGAATCTGTAACAGTGGATGAGCTCTACACCATAATATTGAGATATAAGATTTTGAGACAGCAGGAATATTAAGAAAAAAAACTCTTAAAGAGAAGTTTTTAACTAATTTCATATATCTAAAATATTAAAAGGAGAGTATGACAAGTTATATATATCATGTTATACAAAAGAAAGGAGAAAGAATATGTTACAATTACAAGATTATTTTCAAACCCTTATAGCCTTTCAAAACTTACAGTATGATGAAGCATCCAAATGAACCTGCGTGACACACTGTAATGTATTTATTCAAGGTCTTCTTTTTATTAAACCCTTCATATATAGCCATGTAAAGCACATACAGTGTCTGGTATGTATTATCAATCCATTTGTTCCCTATCTAGATTTACATTTCCTCCCCAGACAGAAAATAAGCTGATGTCCCTAAAAGATTATTTTAAGATTCAGATTTTGGATGTGAGCTTTTAATTGCTATGACAGCAATGTGTTTACTGTGTCTAAAGATATGCAAACTGTTTTATAAGTAACTTGATAGTCTAATATGTGTTTGTTTGTGATCTTTTTCTGTTAGGGGCTGATCCAGAGCTCTTTGAAGTCCGTGGAATTTTTTTCATTGACTTCAAAGGGCTTTTGGCTCAGACCCTTATCCTTAAACACTGAATAGATTAACAACTGATTTGTGAATAGTTTACAATGCCAAAAGGAAGAGAAAAAATCCAACATTTACAAAATTATATATCTGGTAAACACTATTTAACCATCTTCTATTGATATGTGTATTAATATTAAACTAGTAGCACAATGGCATATGTACACTGTTGGGCTGACAGAACAGGATAGGAGAAAAGAAGTGCTCCACATACGGAAATATTTAATGATATCCTTGTATTTTACACACAGATTCACCAAAGCCTATTCCAAAAGTGAGGCCACTGGAGTATTCAAGGATGCACAACCATTTCCTAGGCAGAAGTTCTTTCCCAGATGTTCAGTTTGACCTGGGGCAACTCAATCAAAGTCTGTAAGGTTTCCAACATTTCTAGTGGGGATTTATTTTTAAAAATGTGGCATATGGATTTTTCTGGCAATAATGAAATATAGCTGTGCACACTCCATTAAATAAAATGAGACTGTAATCCTTAAAACTGTGCGAGTAACTGGAATTGGAAAGTTGGGAGGTGGGAAAAAGAGAAAAAGTTGAGAGTGAAGAAAGTGAAAACTTTCAGAAAGGACATTTGAAGAGGTGACCCAGGGAGAATATAGAATGAACCATATGGAATACATGCATTCAAAGGACATATAACCATCCTGAAAGGATGGATAGATAAGACATTGTAAAATAAACTCAAGAAGAAAAAATCAGATACATAGATGGAACTATTTCAATATGTAGATTTTTTTTTTATTATTTTTTATTTTTTTTAATACTTGCTATGGAATTCTCTCTGTATCTCAACCTCTTGCTGCTTAAAAGCAAAGAAATGCTGCTTTGGGTAATTAACTGACTTGATTTGCACTACAGCAGTTTTGAGACTTTCAAAGCAGGATGAAAGACTTAAGAATCTCTACTTCCATAAATTCAGTTTGAGTTTCAAATAACTTAAAACGCCAATAGGCAAAGCAGAGAGAAAAATAACTCCATACAATATTTCTGGGTTTCTTATGGATATAGGGTCTCACCTTTTAGTTTGTGCAGCCTTTCACCCCAACACAAACTGACAATGTTCGGATTCAGTAGAAATATTTTCCTTACTTTGCTCCAAGATGACTGATCACAAAATGAGCAATATCTTATAGAATCACATTTACTGTTTGAGACCTCTGGAGCTCAACAGAGTCATCATTTTCAGGTGCATGTTCGTCTGCCTCATTCTCTTTATTCTTCCAGAAAAGAAAATGTCCCTAAGAACCCTTTTCTCCTCCCTACTTATTTTGAGCTCCAAAGTAGTTTTTATCTTTTTTTTTTATATATATATATTAGGACAGTATTTCTCTTTATAGTGTGTTCCATTTGAGCTTACATTTAGGAGTTATTTCTACTGTGACCTCTACAAGAGCTTCACGACCTGCTCCTTTATGAACAAATGACCACAAACCTGCAGTGTCTTTGTGCAGCTACACTGTTGTCTGTGTACACATTAAAGTAACTTCTCTCCCTCCACTTAACAGATATGAACATTACTGGGTCCAGTTGGCACTTAGTAAATAAGAAATAACTACAACAACAATAATAATAATGATAATAATTATAATTTGCTGTCTAACCACAGCAGGAGGGAGTCTATTATGCCACCAAAAATTGTTTGCTAAACATGAGCAGCAGAGTATCTCAAGCAGCTGCTGCTGAGGTCTTGTCATACTGCAGAAGCACCGGGCTCGCCAAAACTTCCTGGTGCAGAGACATCAATCTCCCTCCCCCTTGGCTGCTGAGTTCACTCTGTAGACAACCCAGTGTTGCTGTCAGCTCTGTGTCTGTGATGGACAACATAACTCCACAATGATGTACAGAAGTAGTGCACTGTTTTTTTGCATGAGCAGTGAGTTACATGGCCAGTGACAGTGGCAGTAGAGTTGGGAGGATTGGTAGAACACAAAAGATTCTGAAGCCATTAGGAATATGAATGGGAATTAATGTTGTCCTCTTCAGTATCTGTAAGATTCAAATGCAGGGAACTATGGCTGTACTTTCCCCTATTCTTTCTTTATCTTAAAGAGATACTGTGCAAAGGATCAAAGATATGTAGGAGACTATTAAATGATGTAGGTATTTGAGAAATTGTGTTCAGTGCAAAAGAGCAGAGACTCATACCTGTAACAACCTAGACTGAAAAATTTAACTTTAGGCGTCGCTTAAGCACCTAACTCTATCACAATGTGCCACAAAACCGTATCGTAGCTGCAGAGGCATCTCAGTATTCATAGGCACTTCCAGGTTTTTTTGCCACAAGAGTTACAGAGCTCCTTAAAACTTCATTATTGCATACAGCCAAAGCCATCATCTTGACATAGGCAAGCAGCCCAGCAGCTGTTTTCATCTCAGCCTGCTTCGGTGACAGTGCTGGATTTTGTGCACGTGATAGCCTCTCTTGTTCTGAAGCTCAGTGGGACAGTGCTTACCACTGATGACAGCAGTCAGTTTTCACTTTTTTTGTTTTACACAGATGTCCCACCTTTGTGTCAGACAGCTCCAACTTACACTTCCCACAATTCATGAGAATCCCTAAACTGCTAGCTAGCCTTAATATAATCCTATTTTAATGTCTTTGTGGCCTCTGAATTGCCTATTTTTTTGTGTCTGTCTCTGTGTGTGTCTGTCTCTGTGTGTCTGTGTGTGTATGTGTGTGTGGCTGAGGAAAGACAAACAGGATAGAACAAGGTGCAATACGGTGTAGGTGGACATCCACCCAAGTATATGTTCTTATTCTGTTAGAGCTGTCATATAATTTGTATTTCCCTCCCAAATTTCCCTCCCGTTTCCTTACTACTAAAAGATCATACACAAGAAATTACCGCCAGTTATATTGTAAAGTCAAATCCTACCTAACTTAATTATAACTTGTTTGTACTATCAAACCTTTTATATATATAAAAGGTGCAAAATTAAACATCTTGGTATAAAATCAGACTTATAGATTGGCATAGACAAGTTGTTTGGAAGAATGACTCAGAAGACAGCTTCATTCATAGAATCATAGAATGGTTTGGGTTGGAAGTGACCTTAAGGGCAATCTTGTTCCAACCCTCCTTCCACGGAGAGGGACACCTTCCATGAGACCAGGTTACTCTAAGCCCTGAGCCTTGAACACTTCCAGGCATGGAGCATCCACAGCTTTTCTGGACGACATCTGCCAGTGCTTCACCACCCTCACACTGAAGAGTTTATCCATAATATCTAATCTAATTCTATCCACCATCACCTTAAAACCATTTCCCCTTGACCTTTAATAATTCCCTCTCCAACTCTCTCATAGTCCCTTTAGGTACTGGAATATGCTATAAGGTCCCCCTGGAGCTTTCTCTTTTCCACGCTGAACAACCTCAGCCCCCTCAGGGGAGGTGTTCCAGCGCTGTGATCAGCTTAGTAGCCTCCACTGGACTCTTTCCAACAAGTCCAACCTTTTCCCATGTTGGGACCCCCAGAGCTGGATGCAGCACTGCAAGTGGGGGTCTCACAAGAGCAAAGTAAAGAGGAAGAATCACCTCCCTGACCCTCTGGACACCTGCCGGTCATTTTTAAATGAGTCACCTCCTTGGCCTTGAAATGGGGTCACCTGCAGCTAAAGGTCAGCCATGTCACATCACTCTGTTGGATGTGCTCTAAGGCCTGCAGCACAATGAGCCACTGTGGTGGGGCTGAGCTTTGGGCTTGGCTCTGTCACCCAGCCCTGAAGGCTACTGTTCCCTTTCTCTCCCAGTAAACCAACACATATCTCAGTGTTAATTTTACAATTGTGGCTTTTAAAACAGGTTCTCAGTACTAATTTCCTGAAGAATAATTTTTCATCAAGCGATTTACAGACTGAAAATAATTCTCTGAGAGAGGGACTGGAAGGCATGGATGGAAAGACAAGTAATGCTTGGTGTTCCAAAGCAGTTTGGAGGGAAAGTGGAAATTTGAAAGTGAACTTGCTGTGACAAATTGGACTCACAGCTGTGGAGAGCTCTGTGGCCCAGTCTAAGCCACAACTTGCCCACATGCATTTATTTTTTTAATGCTTTTTTATTTATCTTTAAACTCACAGAAAGTCAGAACCAAGTGCTTACAACACAGTAACCAGATGTAGACCAAGTGACAGGTTTCTACTTAACAGCAGTTAACAGTTTAAAGAACTGTGTGTTCCTAAACCACAGACAACTGCAAATCCCAAGAATGCTTTGGCTTTACATATATAGTTGAATATTATGCTAAAAGCCGTATTGTCTCCTAAATGCAATTTTCAGTTCCCAGTAATTCACACTTGGAGTTTAAATGTGTTCTATCATGGTTCATAAAAATGCCTTTTTTTTTTTTCATTCTCTTTTTCTTTCTTTTTTCCTTCTCCTCCTTCTCCTTTTAATTTTCTCCTTCCTGCCTTCCTGCCTGCCTGCCTGCCTGCCTGCCTGCCTTTTCCAATGATCTTTGAGAAACTGGGATCTTTTCTTGGTTTAATTAAGAGGAATCATATATTTTCTTTTTGTGGTATTTCCCTTTCAGCTCAGTTTTACTAAGTCATAAACTGAACTGCATTAGATCTAGTGATATGCAAATGAGTCCTTTAAAAATCCACCCCCGAAGCTCCAGAGACATGTGGGGTGTAATGCCCGCAGAAATCAGAGCCTCTGGGGTTCATCTGTTGTTAGTCCTGTCAGAAGTGACATCCCTGAATACACACGGATGTCTTCTCCCCCTCTCCCCTCCCTTAAAGCACTTATTTGCAGATTGTAGCATTTTGAGTCTTTGAAGTGGCACCTACAACTAAACTGCCACCCACACTTTCCTCTATTTAGGTCAGAGTGACTTCAAACTAGAAAGAAAAAAGCCACACATGCACAGACACACATGCATGCGCTCGCACAAACAAAACTGATGCAGAGAAAATCAAATAATGAGGTGCAGCCACCCAAGGCTGGTGTGAAAATCAACATATGGGGAATTATTGTGAGCGTCGGGCTCAGCTTCAAATGGGCTTGTTTTGCCTGGAACCCTGAGACGAGCTGAAAAAGGCAGAGTCAGTTGCTTCGCTAATGGCTGAGCTACCTGCAGAGAAACAGGCAACCACAAAAAGAGACAAAATAATAGAGAAATGGATGCAGAGGGAGCTTCTGCTGAACGGCATAGGATGGATTCACTGGCACCTCCAAGAGCGCTTCTGAAACTGCTGGTGAAAAATGCTTTCTTTGGCAGTCATTGCAAAAAACCAGACCTTGGACTTTAGACAGTCCTCTGTGGCTGGGACACCTGCACAGACAACTTTCCAAAATCATCAGGGTGAGGGGCACATGTGACTGAAGGATATTTTATGTGGATTTGTAATCCACAGAACTTCAAAGGGTTCCACTTCATAGGAGTTTTAAGATGGGGTTTTAAGAAGGGACAGAGGACACCCTAAGAAGTTAAAGAAAACTATTTTTGAAGAGTAAAAATAAATTTCAAATCAGTCCATAATTGCAACTAGAGAATCACATCTAAATTCTAAGTGAGATGGAATAATGTGACACTCCTGCCCATGGCAGGATGGTTGGAATTACATGATCTTTAAGGCCCCTTTCAATCCAAACCATTCTGTGATTCTATGAGTCAGTAAAGGACACTGTCCAAAAAACATGTGTGGATTCATTTCGTAGAGCTCTAATCTTTGGCTGATGACTGAGACTGGGAAAATGAGACACCCTTCTCTCTCCTTGCATTTAGACAATCTCATTAGATTTTCATAAGCTAATTTATATCATCTTGGAAAGCAAGAAAAATATTAATTTAATTTTATTGTTTTGATCCATATTTTTCTGGCTGTTAGACTGAAGGTATACAGGTACATTGTTGGAGAACACTATCTCAAAGGCTGCCAAAACAACCAGGGTGAACAGTTTCAAGCAAGTGAACAACACCAGAAACTGACAGCTACCTCAG
>JAWWTY010000088.1:67832418-67854944 GCA_035222235.1 Margarornis squamiger | reverse complement strand
GTTGGCCTTTGAGACCTCCATACATGCTTTCAAACACCATGTATTCTGTGATTCTGAAAAGTCTTAATCAATTCTGATGATAAGACAAAGGTAAGTCAGTACTACAGACCTTGTTCAGATGGGCAAAAATAAACATAATTGTTTTAATACAAGTCAAAGAAGTCTGAAAAAAATTGAGGGTCATGGTGTCCAATGAAAATACATTTTCAGTACTGTTGAAGGGACCACTGGTAAAAAGGATCAATATAAAACCCAGACCAGATAAAGGGGAAGATCTTGAGAAGGAGGACAGAGATTAGATGATCTTCACATTTAACACATTATAGTGATAAGACCTCAAAGAAGAATGAGAGAGCCATATCACATTAATGGTTTTCCCTTACAGATGGGGTCTTTGTTCAGGATTATGTTGTGCCTCATTCTGTTGTTCTGCTGCCTTGCAGGATGGCATATGGCCCCACATGTTTTATACCAGACATAGTCTATTTAATCTTTTCAGTAACAATTAAGTTTCCATCTTAGCTGATTCACAGATTATTGTATCAGAACTACTAAACTGGTGGGCTGTTTTTCTTCCACCTCAGTTTAGCTATTTTTTTTTGTTGTTGTTTAAAACAAACACTTGTCTCTGTGGTGCAGCACATACCAATATAGAACAGAATTACAATGTACTTCCAGCCAAAATCATTTTATTGTCTATTTCAGTAGTTTTCTTATGGTAGCAATTATTCTCTGTAAGCCTGCAAGCAAGCAGCAGAAATCTGAAATCATCAAAGAGTTTTTATCTGCAGCAATTTCAAAAATGGCAGGTAGCTGATAGTTTAAACTTTAGTTCTCCGCAGTAGAGCAGTGTGAGAACTGGAGAATGCCATCTGCCTTCAACAGCTAGTTTTAAATGCTCAGGAATCAGGCTTGTGCTGCCACTGCTCATATGTGCTAGTTAAATCAAGCTGGCATGGCACAGCAACAAATGAGTTGCCCATAATAAAACTGATGGGTGAACTCCATCGCTTTGAGGGTCACGGATGGGTTGGAGAGGTACATTCCCAGCTCCACCAAGTGGGCCTTCTGTATTAAACTCACAACAACTCTCTTTTAAACCAGACAAAGATGCATTGGAAGTGTATTGAATAGTGCACTTATTTAATGTAATGTAATGTTTCTAATATATCCTCATAGGAGTAACAGATTTTGTATATATATGTATATGGATATAACCCCTGCAGAGAAATTACTGCAGTTAAAACACCACAAACAAGCAAAAAGCCCAGAACCTTCTCCTAAATTTCCAGAGCAGTTGCTGAGACTTGATAATCCATAACATCATGATGATTCTGGAGGGTTAACATGAAACATTCTAGTGTATTATATTTTCACCAGTGATGACTGAGTCCTTTTGTTTAATCCCCCTGGCAACTAAGCTCCACACAACTCCTTTCTCTCTATCTCCTCCTCAGTGGGGTGGAGGAGAGAATTTAAAGAGTAAAAGTGAGAAAACTGGTGGGTTGAGATAAGGGCTGTTTAACAGGTAAAGCAAAAGCTGTGAACACAAAGAGAGTAAAACAAGGAATTCATCCACCACCACCCATGGACAGGAAGGTATACAGCCATCCCCAGGGAAGCAGGCCTCCCACACATATAATGATGACTTGGGAAGACCAGACCCATCACTCTGATGCTCCCCTCTTTCCTTTTTCTTTATATGGGGAGTGTGACACCATGCTCTATGGAATATCCCAGTGTTTAGTTGGGGTCACCTGTCCCGACTGTGTCCCTTCACTGGTGGGGTGGGGTGAGAAGCAGAAAAGGCCTTGACTCTATGTAAGCACTGCAGTTTGAAGAGTTGATCCAAAAAATAAAATAAAATAAATAAAATAATAACATAAAGTAAAATATTTTTGTTTCTTTATAAACTTATTGCTACTTAATTACTTATATTTGGAATTTTCTAGTTTTGAGCTCACCATATTTGGTTTTGGCTGAAGAACTGTTCTGCACAAAAGTTGTCAGTCTTGTCCAAAATTTGTGCAGCCCACTGAGAACTATAAAAAATCCACAAAGAATCACAGGATGATTCTTAAAAAATTAGGTGAAAGAAAGAACTAAAGGTGTTTTTTATTATAAAAAGGAAATATTGCAGCATAGAAGGAGCAAACTAATTTTCTCCTATACTCTGCTGGTGTCTAAAGACAGGAGAAGGTTAGAATCCCATCTATTTGGGTGACTGTCTCAACAGAATGGCTCAAAAAATTACTCAGAAAGCTCCCAGCTGCAGAAGTCGTGCAAGAACAGGAAAGAAAATTTTACCTGGAGTAAAGTGTTTCGTTTTGGTTACCTGTGACACAAAACCAAGAAAATATCTTTAGACTAAAAGAATATGTATGATGGAATCATAGACTGGTTTGAGTTGGAAGGGACCTTAGAGATCATCCTGTTCCAACCCCCTCCCAGGCTGGAACTATCCCAGGTTGCTCCGAGCCCCATCCAACCTGCCCTTGGACACTTCCAGGGATGGGGCTGCCACAGCTCCTCTGGGCAACCTGTGCCAGGGCCAGCCCACACTCACAAGGAAGAATTTCTTCCTAACATCTCGTCTAAGTGTCTTCTCTTTAGTTTTAAGCCATTCTCCCTTGTCTTATCTGCCCGTTTAAATTGTCACTGTCCCTTTCTTTTTATTTTTTTTTTTAAAGTCCCCTTCAAGTATGGAAAGGCTGCAATAAGGTCACCCCAGAGCCTTCTCCAAGCTGAACACCCTCAGCTCTCTCAGCTTGTCTTCATAGGAGAGGTGCTCTAGCTCTCAGAGCATCTTCATGAACCTGTAAACAGCTTTCCTTTCCAAAATAACTGCAGTATGTGTATCAATAAAAGAATGATATATTGAAATGAGTAAAGTGCTCTTATTTGGATTTCTTGAAATGGAAGCATATAGAAATATTCTGCAAAATTCAAAGGTAACTCATTTAAAACTGATTAAAAAATATGGAATTCATTTCCACCAGATACAATTTGGTGCAAACATTTTCACAGAGATAATATCAATATCTGCAGTTATATTAAAGAACATCATATAGCAGTTATCCTGATTTTGAACAAAATCCAAACTCTATATTATTGAAACAAACAAAAGCTGTTCCCAGAGGGAAAAAGTTTTAGCATTTCCAAAAAAATGAAAAAAATATTTTTTTAAACCTAAATTTATTTCAAAGGCAGAAGCAACACAACACTCTAAGGTCATGTTCACTATGAATTTTATGTGTATAAATGTAGGGAGAGAGAAACCCAGAAGCAAAATATCTGAAAAAAAAAAAAAAAAATCTACTAGAAATATTTTCCCAAATATTCTACTGAACTTTCAGTTCTTCATTTTACAACAGGAAAAGAGAGACATTGAACTTTTTCATATGGTTTCTATTATTTTCTGTTTCAGATGTGTTAAAAATGAAGCTACAGACATTTCCTCCTCTCAAGCTCTCTTTCAGGAGCAGATGACAGCAGAAACTCAAGAAGAAGCAACCTGGAAAAAAAACACCAAAAAAACCCACCAAAAAACAACCACACATCACAACTTTTTAAAACTTCCTCAAATAGCATAAAATCTTGAGTTCTGTTCAGTATTTGGAAGATGTTTTTAACCTAATTGTTGTTTCCTGCTGTTATCCCCATAATCTGAAAAAAAAAAGTGATTTTATGACCCTCTCCAAAAATATCTGAAACCTGTCTCACTTTATGATTCACCCAAAACTCCACTCATTACAATTCCACTTCCTTTTTTTATACAATACCTTTTATCATATGCTGGAGGGTGATGGCTTAAAAGTTGTGCCTAAGGGTTGAATTACTTAGACTCCCTTGAGCCACAGGTTCAAATTCTAGCTGGGTTGACTCAATTCTGCCTCCTTTCAAGGGAAAGAAATTGAATTCCGTGCAGGTCATTCTGTGAGAGTCTTTCAGGGAAGAGCAAAATTGCAACTAATATCCAGCCTGCTTTCTGGAAACATTAAAGCTTTCTATCAGAAGGAAGTTTTTTTCATCATCTTTCACTAGTATTTTGTCTTGTGTCACTTCAGTGCTGCACCTTCATCAGTGCTGTGAGCTTGGCAGTCACACTCTTCCTGGGGTTGCATAGATCTGGTGTGATTGTACAAGGCCAGATAACACACTGCCTCTAACTCCAACCCTGATTTGCCTATCTGATTTGTTAAAATATTACTAACACTCACTATTTCTTAACATTTTAATGTGTTTTTTTCTTTCAGTGCTCTGGAGGAGGAGGCAAAAGCAAGTCACTGAAAATCTCACCTTTAATTATAAGGAAACCAAGAGGTTTTTTTGTGTTTTACACTTGCATAGAAAAGATTTTGGACAGTCATGGGCACCTCACACACACACACATGTCAAGGGGCCAGCACCTGGATGGTAAATAAGGACAGCCTCAAATCTATCATTTTAAAATCCTGTGGTTTTCAGCAGCCTTTCATGGTTTGTAAATGCTTTGGGCTGGCACATCTGTGGAGCGATGACAAGGACACAGTCAGCAGCAGAAGGCAGCCCAGGTTGTAAAAGGTGTTGGCATCCCGTAGGAAGAATGGCATCACAGAGCCAGGCAGCTTAGGAAGCAAAGTCAGTGCTTAAATTTGACTGACATTTCCATATCTGGACTCTCTTCCCAACTGGTAACAATATTGCCAGTTTTCGAAAGTTCAGGCAGGAATTTTCCGTGCTGGCAGACGGTGTCAGGCAGATATTGCATGGAAAATACCACAATAAGCGGTTTGTGCATTTTCTTGAAAACAAGCTTAGGTGAAAAAATAACCAAAAAACCCCCAAAGTTTTACTCACTTGTAAAGAATACTAACATAGAAGTATTTTCTGAGAAGCATACTGATCTTTTCTTGTTAGAAAGACTTGAAATTTTACAAATTATCTCATAATTTGTGTGAAAATTCACCTAATTTTTCTTTATTCATCAAAACACCATTTTCAGAAGTCAGGCCTTGATAGCCCCATTATTTGATAACTGATGGGCAAAATCCCCATACATTATATAGTTATAGAATTACTATTTTCAGGACTACAGTTACTTCTTCCCTTGAAACCACTAAATACTCTGTATTGGGGTAGGAGAGCTGAAGAGAATTTCCCTAGAGTCACAACCTCTGGTGACCAGAACTCATCTTCTTGGTATGGTGCTGAGAAAAGAGGACATAGCCTGAGGCAAAGTCACAGGGGCGAAGCTCAGGGATTGGGTTAAAAAAAAAAAAAAAAAAAAAAAAAAAAAGTAAATATAAGGGATAACTGAAAAAACCCCACACTCTATGTATATGGCATATATCATTCGTGACAGACAATTTTTACCTCTCTGTAGGAAAGGTCTCAGACACCTATTTTGTTTTCATGCATTCTGCAGCCAAATTGAATGATATACTTCCCAAGAGGGCAAATAAATTGTTTTGGGAAGAAATTGCTGTTTCTGGTTCCTGAGGTTGACTCTCCACCACCATCTTCCCAACAGCCCCATGTTTTCCTCCTGTTGCATCAGGTTTAACAGAGATAAGAATAAATTCTTTCATGCTCACCAGGAAATATGACTCCCCCACCACGTGAATACTATTTCCTTGGCAACATCTGGGGCCAGCTTCTGGTCTCCTCTTCTAGTTAATGTCTCAGGCTTGAGTTATGAACAGTGAGCCCAGGTGAGTGGGGAGGAAGATGAAGGCAGCCTTTCTCTTCCTTCAGGGCCTGCTTTGTTGCCCACTGGGTTGTGTGTACTCCTGGTTCTTAGGATCTGGTCCTTTCTTAAACAAAACACTGCCAGACACACAGAGGGCACATGTTGGCTTGTGTCAGTAGATTACTTTCCTAGAAAAGACATATTATATATTTCATGCTCTTGGATAGGGTCTGCAGTTGTCAGTAGGTTCTGTTTGTGTGTGTCTACATGTGTTTGTGTCAGTTGTAACAATATTTTAGATAAAGACAATGACTCCAACCCATAGGCCAAGATTTTTAAAAGTTGTTTCTGTTCTGCTGTGAGAACTGTACCCATATATGACTGTTTTTGGTACTCGTTCAAATGTTTTAAACCCAACAGATGTCCTTTTTTTTGTGTGTGTCTGTGCATACGAAATGGAGAAAATAAATAGACTGTTTAATATGATCTGATTCTATTTTAAAATGCAATTAGAGTGGGGGAAAAATTCCAGAATAAACATTTAAAGGGTTTGGGGATAGGGCTCAGTACCTTTTTTTTTTCCTCTAGATCATTGTTTTTTCTTCCACCCTAACCAAGGGAAAGTTGAAAACAGCCAATGAAATTTTCAAAGTTCCCAGTTCAGAGGTGTGTGGCTGTGGTCCAGTCATGTGGTTTGCACATCCCTGCACTCTGCCACTCTGTCCAAAAGTACAAGGACCAAAAACTAAAGAGCAGGGAGTGTTTCAGTGTTTTGAGACATGATGTCTTAAAGTCAAAATTCAGGTGCATTTTCAGGGCATGAAGCAAAACACCTTGCACTCAATTTTTACTTCTGGGTAGAAAACTTCAGCTTGTACAAATGCTCCAGTAACATCTCTCATCATCTTATAATTTCCTTACCTCCTTGGAGGCCATGTGAGGCACAATATAACAAACAGTAAGTAACCCTCCCTGGCTCCCAGAATATCTGAGAATTGAACAGCTGGCTTTGAGATAATGTTCAAAACTGATCATTGATTTTTCAGTAAGTTGTCTTATTAGTGATATCCAGTTTTAAATCAATCTATTGTTATTTTAAATTCTGAAATATGGAGAATGCAAAAAAGTATACTGAAGCAACAAGGAGAGAACTCTTAGGGGAGGTAAAGAATAGTGTGCAAGGTATTGGGCTACACCAGAAGGCTGAAGTCTTCCTTGGCATGGAGCTTCAAGTGGGTAGTTGGCTTTTGGATAACGGTTTTCTCTTTGTGCTTGATTCTCAATTACAAGGCAAAATTAACAACTATGCTACAATTATCCTGTCTTTGGTTTCATGTGTCTTCACAATGCAGGAGTTGTGGGATGGAAGATCAGGACAGAATTTGAAGGCTTTGGAGATTTAAGTCCCTATGCTGATGAGTCCTTTTCCCAGAGACTTCCTAGAGCTGCTTACGTCAACCTAGATGTCATTTTACCTGCTGTTTACATAATTTCAAGATTTTTTTTCTTTTATTTCTTTTCATTTTCCTGGTATTGGGGATCCAAACGGCCATCCCTGGAAAGAAAAGGCATTGGTGTTTCAGAGTTAGGAATTTTGTGAGGTCTTATGTTCATTCTTTTATTGCTATTTTCTTCAGTGCATTCTAGGTAGTGGAGAAAGGGATGTGACAAAATATTTTTTACCTTTACAGTTAGGTGCTGTAATATCCCTCCAGCACTATAAATATAAAGACAGAAGATAATGCTTTTTTTTCCCCAGTATCCTAATGAGAACTGAGAATGCCTGCATTCCCTTGGCTAGTTCTGTTAGCCAGCAGCTATTGCAATATGCCTGTAAGGAGAAACACAGACAGAGCAGAAACTCAAAGAGAAAAAGATACATAGAAAATATCTCATCATCATCCAATTTTCAAGGAAACAATTTAAAGATAACTAGCTTGTAAGTGATTGGGGTTGTATTGCTTTTAACTGCAGCCACCTGTTTCTAAAAGAGGAATAATGGTTTCTTGGCTAAACTTGGCTAAAACAATATCTAGCTGAAGTTGGGTGTCTTGGCTGTCTTGCTGGAACTGCTACAGGCTTCCTGCAGAACCTCATAGTTTTTCTTACACTTCCTGGGAATTGTTTTCTTTGTCTCTGTCCACTTACATTCCTGTCACTCATTAATGAGAAGCTGTCTAATATAGGACAGGTAGGAAAAAGTAATTTTTGATAAGAAAACAAAGTGACGGCAAATGTGGTACACTGAGCAGGGCGTCAGAATCCACAGAGGCTGCAGCAGACTTTTTAATAATAAAACCACTGCCTCTAACCTTCTGGAATGGAGATGATCCTGGATCACTGAGCTCCATAACAGTAAACTGGGGCATACACACATTGGACCACATCCATACTCTTTAGATAATATTTTATACTTATTAATACTTCTGAAATATGACACCATCAAGCCATGACTCAGTTCCTATCTTAGACATTCTAGAGTGGGTCACTTAATTTCTCTGAACTTTTCTTTTCCACCCCTGCCTTTTTTCACTGACAAAGGTCTCTGGGCTGTGGTTTCTCTTTACAGTGGTCCTTTATATTTTCTTTAGTGTTGAACTCCTCTCTAGTTTGGTAGACCTGTCAACATGAAGATGTTGTACTGAATTACAGCTGTAGAGGTGTTAGGTTCCTCTATCCTTGACAAGACTTAAAAAGTCCTTGCGGGTTTCATAGAGGAGGGGATGATGGAAGGAATCATGATTTTATACACTTATTTATTCAGTCTTTCATTCACTCACAGATATTACTGACTAGTTTCAGTGTATACCCTGGAGTTCCAACACATGTTCTTAACAGATGTTTTATTATCTTATCTTTTATTATATTCATCCAAACTGCCACAACACTCACCCCTTTTTATCTCCTTCTACCCCAAACTAAATATAAAGAAAATAAACTCTTCATAATCATAGACAGTGTTGTGTTTCTCTGACTAAAAAATCACTCCCTCCAAGGGCAATTATAACCAGTTCTTATCTTTGTAAAATCTACTGCATGAGCTTAATGACTTGAGATCTGATTTCTGAAGACTCAGGCTCAGATTTTCAGGAAAACAAGAGTTTCTCCTTCTGAACAGTTATTTCTTGAATGGCTTTCTGGATCCAAAAAGAACTAAGACAGGCTGTTTTAAAAGTATGTCTAAGTATTTTTGAAACAGTTACTCAGCTTCATGGATCTTACTATGATAGGCTCCATATTTTCTTTCATATAATCAATGCATCCTTCAGGAGTAGAACCCTGTGATTCAGCGTGATGTGGGTTACAAAAGCATTTGTCCCCTTGATCTTGTTGTCTCAGATTCAAGCCCTTCTCTACCACGAGTTCCATGTTGAGGTAGTCAGTTATCCGAGCATGCACAGCACTGGGATAGGACAGTGAGACAATAGAATTATTTGTAGGTGAATCAAGTTCTCCTTCAATCTCACTGGTCTTACAGTAGCATCTACTTTTACATTGAAGTACCTTAATTTATTCGCCTAACTTTGAAAATGTTTGCTTAAGTGATTTTTCTGTATTGACTTAGCAAGTTAATAGCAGAGAAGAGGGACAGTCCTTTGCTTCATCCATCAAAGTGTCATTCCCACTTCCTGTCTGAGGCTGTCATTGGAAAAAGCAAAGTTATTCATACTAGCTACATTTATATTTCTCAAACTAAATTTTCATACTAATGTGTATTGGATATTACTTATCATATTGCTTACAGAAAGTTTGAAACAATCATAAACCTAGGTACTGTCAGCCACAAGGTCCTATCAAACAGGTCCTACCAAAGTTTGGAATAATCTCTGAGCTTATCTTCAGTTGTTCATTGCTCTTTTTCCAATATTTATGAATCTATTATGTATTCTATAAAAAACATTTACCATTTCACATTATATTTATTTTTTTTAAAAAAAAAACTTACAATAACATGCAAATAGTAATTTGAACCAAAGGACAAATATTGGCTCTGAGTTTTCAAATATGAAATAAACCAACAAGAGAACAAAAACAGAAAAAAAAAAAAAGAGAATATTATGAAATTTTAAAATATTTTGGGTTTGGAAATGCGTTAATCATAATACAACCAATAATAACAATAGCTTATACATTAAAATATGTCAGAATCTTTATCAGTTTTGTTTTAGCTGAGACTTTTTTGGCCACACACTCTTGCTTTCTACTGAAATTGTACAAATTTTTTTTTTATATTAAAAAAACCTAAAATACTAAAAGAACTAATTTATATTTTCTAAATAACTTGATTTCATTTTATTTGACATCTGGCCTACATTTTGCTTGAACATGTTCATAGTCTCTTCTAAAGAAGGACATTTATTTCTCATGAAAGGCAGGAACTAAAACAAAATCTGTGTAACAGGTATTTTATTGCATTTGAGATATTACATTTGCAATGTCCATTGCTCCCAAGATCACATAAAGTTCTTTGTGCTTTTTGAAAGAGAGATAAGATTACAACCTCTTTGACCAGCTAAACACAAATCAGAGTTTCTAGACGTGGTCACTAATTTGGGGCCCTTATATTTCTGAATGTTCAGCTGTAGGCATTTAAGGAAGGAGAAATTAACAAATGCTGTACAACAACTGCATAATACTGGGTCAGAATCCTGCCAGCTCTTGAAATAGAGAAATTTGGGTTAAACTGGGAAGATGGTTAAATTGATACTAAAAGGTAATTTTGTATGTGTATTCAAACTTCTGTGCATTCTGTTAAATGAGAAATGTACAGAAACACAGAAAGAAAGTCCATCCCAAGAGTACAGAGAGTATAATAATTTTGTACCTCATGCTGCTGAGGGAAATGTTGGTTTTCTATTGATAACTCTGAGCAAGCAAAGATTTCTCAGCTTTTATGCAAACATCCTTCATTAGATAAGGTTAATTTGAATTTTTTTGTTGTTGTTGGTTTTTTGTTTTTGTTTTTGTTTTTTTTTTAAAGTTTTAGAGCTCCCTTGACATGTTCATAATCCGATGCAAATGTGATTGCTACTGTTTTACCTAACACAACAGCTTTGATCCAGGATCCTCCATTAAAGAGTTTCTGACAGTCAAAGCACTAACATCCCTTACTCTGCAAATATAGAATTATATGAATTACACAGACATCTTGTATTGTTGATGAATGCTCAACAACCATTCTGGTTGGAGCACTACCAACATTTTTATAATTTCCATAGACACCAGATAGTGAATTGTATCCAGACATCTTTTAATTTGGGACTTGTGGAATCTTTTGAAAAAGAAAGATTTTAGGCATAATCTATTTTAAATACTTACTTTTTAAAAAAACCGAATTGTGAGAGTCATGGACTATTATGTAGGAAACAATTCCTGATGGTGGATATTCCTATCCTGTGCTGTGATGAGGAGTGAGGGTTTTTTGTTTGGTTTTTTTTGTGATATTGCCAGTATGGGGGAGAAAAACACCTTCTCTTATCACTCATGAGTGTGCCTTGTGTGAGATGTCATTTACAGCTACTGGACGGCCATTGCCCATAATCATTAACTCAAATGAGGGTTCTCCAGAAGGGTAAGTGTTATTTACTTTTTACTGTGTCAGGGGATGAAACTCTAAGTGCAAATAGATGGCCAGAAACCACTGAAGAACATCTGATTCAATATAAGGTTTCCACCATGGAATTCCAGTCTTTCTTATTATAATGTTGTAGGAAAGGGAAGCTGTATTAACCATGATTTCAAATTTACTTTTACACTTCTTCCTACTCTTTGCAGTCACTGCATTGTGATGTACGATGATCTTCTCACAACTGCTGAGGGATTATTCTGTGTCATGTTACATTATAATAGTATTTTCTAGAGGCATTAATTCCTTCTTGGACTGAAGCTGCAAAGCACAGATGACAAAAGCTTTTGTCATTCCACACTCAAGAAGATTTCCAATACAAGTCTGAACATTTGTATTACTGCAAAAATTAATACGTGGTGCTTTATTTTGGAGAATGTTTATGATATAAGACACCTGAGATAACTCCTCTCCTCAGCCTATATTTTCAAGAACAATTCCAGTCAACTGAAAAAATGAAAATTTTCCATGTCTTTTTATTTTATTTTCTGGTAGAACTGAGCCTCATTCCCATATCCCAAACTGGACATGTGTGATAGTAAAAGTTAACCTGGTACAAAGATATATAAAATTCAACCTATACTGTAAGGTAATATGTGAGCTGTTTTTTGATTTCATTGGTGATAGTTGAAGAGAGAAATAAATTTATTTAGGACAAATAATAAAACCTGACACTGTAAGTTTTGACCCTCTTTGGAACCAGACCTTCTTTTATTATGTATAAGAATCAGTACCTGTACACAGCGTTCTCAAAGGAAAGCAGCAAAGAAAGACCTTTAAAATATGGAAATAAATAGATGCTGATCCTATCAACTGGGGTTTTTTTTCCTACAAAGAAAACACTGATATAGCATGACATGATAAAAAACTCCTTTAGAGCCTTTAAGTTGAATGGATTCTGGCTGTCTTGAATCAAGGCTGGCAGGGAATATGCTCTCCAGACTGTGGCAGATGGCATCTGTTTTGTTTGCTTGTTCAGATTTGCTGTAAGTTTCTGAATGTTACACTGTGTTCTTCTCTGTTCTGCTAAAAGGCTTTATAGCAGAGGGAGGAGAGTTGGGTTTTTTTTTCACTTTCTGGTGGCTCCTACTCTCTGGGACTGTTGAAATTCTCTCAATGGAGAAATTATCAGACCTTCTCTGACAGCAGAAGAATATGATGTACTGCAGTGTTGTTTGGAAGAGCTGGTTGGAAAAAGCAGGGAGTGAAGCACACAGCTAGCAGGGATCTTGAAGCACAAATAGAGACAAAGTAGGCTTCCGGGAAGAGAAGAAAGCAGATAAGCATGTTCATAAGAAAGGGAAAGAAATATGAACATGGGGCATACAATGTTTGTGCTCTGTCTGTTACAGCCAGAAAGCAGAAGCAGGGAGATGGAGAGCAAGATTGAAGAAAAGCACCTTAAAACCAAATACACTTTCAAGCTGAATTTCTCAGAATGAATAAATTATTTTTTTCCTTTTTAAAAAATTTGTGGGTTTTTTTTTATTTTTTTTTTTTTTATTTTAGAAAGCCACATTGCTGTAGTTAGACAACATTTAAACATTCACATTATGGAGACACAAAAAGTCCCATTCAAAGAGGAACAAGATGAATTCAGGGATGATGGAAATCAATGTGTTATACTTTAATCTCAATGTGAATGTCTACTGAGAATGTTTTTTTCTTACTTAAAGTAAAAATTAATTCCATACTGGAGGAAAGAGAGCACTCTTCACTGGGGAGCCTTTCAACAGTTTTTGGAGCATATACTGATTCTACGCCAGGTGTTCTCTGGAGACCAAAAAGGCTCCTTTAGGAAAGGATACTGGACCACATAATATGTACTAACCATGATTTGTTTCTAAAAAGAATGCCTCATCTCAAGCAATGATGATTTAGATGACATGAAAGAAGTTCAAAGAATGAGGGAACAACATAGGGGAAACTCAGGATGGTTTTCCAAGACAGACGATATTTTGCATCACCTCTGTAATTTTTGAGCAAATTACACTTTTAGGTTTAATTTAAGAGCCTGGCTCTTCCACAGTGGCTAACCACAGCAGGATGCATGTCCTGGAGGCCAAGCAGACTGGACAATTGTTCTCCAGAGGACAGACATGGCGGGGTGGGTGACTGAATCTGGTGCTGACATCGCTCACCTTTCTTAAAAAGGTAGTAGTTTTCTCACCTGTGCAAAGAAGTTCTTTGAGTCCACAGCATGCTGATAGAGGGATGCCTGACAAAGAATGATGAAAGAATGTCTTGCTCTTCTGCCTGTATTTGAAGTTAATCTGCTTGTGTAGGAAGCAGCATCCTAAAACTCTAGCCAAAATGTTTGAAGGGAGAACAAGTTTAAAACATTGATGAGACAGATAACAGAGAAAAAGGGAACAGAGAGGATCTCTCTTGTTCTCGCTGAATTTTCTAGAGGTGGGTTAAGATCCTTTCCACTCATATATTCTTCATAGCTACAATCATTAGTTTTTTTTAAAATCCAGATACTATCTGGGATGCAACTTGCACACACACAGCAAGTGGAGGTGAAGGTGATAGTCATTCACTTGGCTTGTGGTCTTTACCTCTTACCCTCAGGAAGCAGCTTATCTTCTTGTTGTGTGGATAAGGAACAACTGGGCTACTTGTCTGCCAGCTCTGTAATACTTTATAGCCAGTCAGTCATATAATCTTGCCGTACTTTACATGATCCACTTGTTTTAGGATGTATTTACACTTTTTTCTCTGATGACAGAAACCCATGATAGAAGAACCATCCATGCCAGTCAGTTGTCCTTTTCCAGCCACAGGTCAACATTTCCTCTATTATGATGATTCTTCAGGAAGAACAGCCAAGCTGGACATCTAAAATTTCTGAAAAAAATGTTTTTGTAAGAGTTTTGTTTGCTCCCTCAGTACTGAGAATTCAGCTGGATGTTTTCTAGAAAAGGCAGACTAATAGAAATGGCATTTTCTAAGTAGTGAGATCATTTCTTCATCTTACTTCAATATGTTTGGTACTGTACAGTCATCTTCTAACACTTAGAGATTCCAGTGTAATTTCTGTTCCCTTTTCTTCTCTTTGAAGAGGGTAGATGGACTTACACTTAGTTCATTGACCCAAAAGTTTGTAGAAGACCTGTATTTATTGATTGTGCCTTCTAAGAACTTTGGCTATTTCTTGAAACAGCTGATATGTTTCCTTTTCTCCATAATTTGACATCAAATGAAATAAAATTAACAGCCTTTGTATGATGTCTGTGCATAATACTCTGAGTGACATAATGGTCTGAGCTGGAGGCCCTTGTTGAGCTCTCAGAGACCATGCCTAATTTGATAGAAACAAAATTTGGTTATTGCAGAGGGACTTGTAGACTTAAATGGTTATCAAGAAATTGCGATTTCATACTCTGAAAAAACCACATTTCTATTGTCCCTGTTTATTAACAAATCTTTAAATCCCATTATTTCTAGGTTCCTCAGAACAGTTTCCTCATTTTTAGCATATGAAGAGCTCTTATTTATTAATTAATTTTATTTCTTTTCTGGTTTTGTTATTATGTTTCCTCTTTTATTCTTCAAGTAAAAGCTTTGTTTTACTCCCTTGCTCCCACCTTTTAATTACTGCTGATTTGATTGAGAGAAAAACAGGACAGAAGGTTTGTGTTTTTTGGTTTTTTTGTTGTCTAAGTAAAAGAAGCTTTTTTCTTTTTCATCCTTAGTGGCACAATGTAGCCAGCTAATAAAAGACTTCATGTGTGTATAAGCACAAGAGAAAGGGGCAGAGATAGAGAAAGAGACAGAGAGAGATTGACAGGGAGACAGAGCTTCAACATTTCATGATAAAATGTGGAGAGAGAATAGTCATCAAAAAAAAAAAAAATTATAAGAAAAGTTAATTGGTATAGAAAACTAAATTCAATATTCATTTGTGAAATGTCTTAATGGTTTAATAGCTACAAATTTTGCATACATGCTCTTTGCAGTTGTAGTAAGGATTTCATCCCCAGCTTTTACAGGGAAAAGATAAGCAAGCAAAAATACTGTGGCCACTGAATGCCCTAGTACTGTGTTTTATTATGTTTACTTTATAATCCCATCATCCCCATGCCACCAGCATGCTTGAGGGGTAGTGGAGGCAGCAGTCGGCACTCCCTGTTGGCTCCCTGTCTTTCACTGCTACCCTAAGGTACTTAAGAATGACAGTATAAAGAATTTCTGTGCAGATGAGCCTGTAGATTTGGGGAATTGGCTGCTTATAGACAAGGATTCTTTTGGTAGACTTAATTCCTTTAGCAAGGGTGAAGAACCATCTGTGGGGATTCTTGTCATGTATAAGGAAGTTAGTCATGCTCTCTGTGGAGTTGAGTTTCTTGAATTTTAATGAAACTCATGTCAATCTGTCTCTTCTATACCCATACGTTGAAATCAGTGGTCAGCTAGTCAACAATCACAACAGTAAATCACAGCAGATAAGCCATGCAGGACAGCAGTAAAGAATTTACAGTCTTCTCTTTCTTTTTCTTTCTTTTTCTTTCTTTTTCTTTCTTTTTCTTTCTTTTTCTTTCTTTTTCTTTCTTTTTCTTTCTTTCTGTTCCTTCCTTCCTTCCTTCCTTCCTTCCTTCCTTCCTTCCTTCCTTCCTTCCTTCCTTCCTTCCTTGCTCCTTCCCTCCTTCCTTCCTCCCTCCCTCCCTCCCTCCCTCCCTCCCTCTTTTTTCATCCTCTTTCTCACACTTCATTTCTCTTTTCCTTCCTTCTGCCCTCCCTTCACCCTTTCCTTGCTCTTCATTATTTCTCTTCTTTTCCCTGATCTTTCTTCTTTGCTTTTGTCTTCCCAGAAATGTAGTCTAAAAGTGTAACAAACTGAATTATTGCCTTTTTTTTTTTTCTCAGAATGGCAGGCATTTCAGAGTGTGAGAAATGATAAAAATAGTTTGCATTTTGGAGATATTTTATCTTTCCTGATCAATCCATGCTTTTTATTCCTCATTTAAATGACTTTTCGTGCCCTTGGTTTCCTCCAGTATCTGAAATACAAAGACTGAATTTCTTTCCTAATTTTTAGGAATTATATAATTTTTAAAAATTATATATATAGAAATACAATATATATGGAAATCAATAAATCTATTTTTAAAAGCACAAGTTATGAAAAAGATCACTGTAAATCATAAAATATTGGAGAAAATTTTTAGGTTCTTAAATTCTAAGAACCACGTACATGAAACAGTTAAAATCAGAAGATATTTTCGTTAATATGCTTCTTTATTAAATTTTTTTCTTCTACGCTAATGAGACAGCTTTCAGACTCCAACAGTAAATACAATACAGTGAAGGGTTCCTTTGTTTTTTCTTTGTTTTTTCTTTTTTCTTGTGTTCCTGCCCATTCTCATTTCCAATTTGTACTATTTTGAAAGAATAAATGTCTCTTTTGGGCTTGTTTTGAAAGCCTCTAATAATGTTCTGGAAAAGTTCTTTGGAAGTGATCAGAAGACACAGATGTGCGCTTGGTTTCCCATTTTAGGTTGAATGGGGGGGAGTAGACTGAAACACAGGAGCCCTCCTGGGCTGTAGAAACCAGCCCTTCCTGCTGCTGACATCACAGCACACAACCTCTTACATATTAAGCTCTATTTTAGAAGTGAATAAAGGGCATTTTCAGAACCAAACAAACTCAAACAGCTGAGATCTCTGCTCTAATTTCAAACGCAAATTTTTAGGTTTTTTTGGTTGATTGATTGGGTTTTTTGGTTGGTTTTGGGGCTTTGGTGTGGGGTTTTTTTTGTTGTTTTGGGTTTTGTTGTTGTTGTTTTGGGGGTTTTGAGGGGGGTTTTTTGCTTTTTTTTTTTGAGAGGGGTGGGGTTTTTTTCTTTTTTTTTGGTGTGTGGGGTTTTTTGTTCAGTAAAAAGCAGTAATTTCTGCTTCAGTAAAAGCAGAAATAAAGTTGTCAGTCATCCTACTTCAGCCCTTTCAATCAGGGACAGATATATAATAGATATCTACATTAGAAAGGCCCACAAATTTATTTTAAATTTTATGCCTTCATACACAATAGGCTACAGATTATATACTACATATGATACAAATTCGTGTTAGAGGTGCTAGTCTAAGGTATTTCTTTAGAAAAAAACAAATGTGAATAAAACAAAGTAGCCAAGTGAACAAAGCAAATTTTCAGAAGACATAAGTCTCCCATCTCCCATCTGGTGTCCAAGAGTGTCTAAGATGGACCAAGTGAAACACCACACTTCTATGTAGAATCATAGAACAATTAATGTTGGAAGAGACTGAAGGTACCTGAGGTGTACCCAAAGGTAGTTAACATATAGCTTTGTTATTATTGAAGGAAGTTGGCACGCTGAAAACTTTTCAGCACGAAAGTCTGTTTCTAGGAAATTTCTGCCTTTCTCTTACACAGGGTAAAGCTCAGACTATTTCAGGCAGATAGGGTGTTCATTTGAACTTTACCAATGATTGAACTTTACCAATGATTGAACTTTAAACGACTGGGTTACCCAGACACTGTTGCTAATAGTAGTCACATTAATATGTAGAAAAGGCAGGCTAAAGTCTCAAATGCAAACTTCCTGTGAAGCATTGAGGCAATGACTAAAGACTCAAGATATTTGCCATGGGTATATTCACATGCTGTAATGCATTTGCTGCTGAAACACATAACCCAGAGAGGAAATTTCTCTTGTTCTGACCCACATTAACTTTTTTCCCCTGAATATCAACTCTGTTAAGAATTTTTCTTCAATTCTGTCTGGTCAGTTATAAAATGCAGCCTTTTTTCCTGAGCATTCAGATTGTTTCTGACTTTATAGGCATGAACCTGTCTGTTCTATGTGGCTTTTACTAGTTGCATCCTGCCTTCATGTGTTTATTTCTTATGTTTAATACAGCATTTTCTTATCTGTAGTTAACCACTGTCAAAACAGATCAAGAATTCCTTCCTTTCCTCAGGGAAATTAATAGGGAAACCTCTTCCTTATTTTATTTTGGAAATGTTTGTAAAAATTAATGAAGCATGTTTTGCTGAATTGAAGTTGTTGAACTTTTACAACTGAAAAATATGCTGTCTTACTGAGGAAGACTTAAGTATGGAGGAAAAATGCATAGGTAACCCCTACTAAAGCAATCACAAAAATGGCATGTATTTGTATTGATTTTTTTTTGGGGGGGGGAGTATTTTTTTTTAAAAATTGCATAGCTTGCAAATCATAAGGGAAAATACATTTATTTTACTGATCAATTAGGACTAGTGCATTCAGTCTTGTATTTAAAGTACATTAAACTATCTTTAACTTCCCCACTTTCTATAATCTAACTATCCTTTAGAATACATGATTTGAAATTGTGTCATTTCACTGGGCTTGGAAAAACAATGAAGAAACCATAATCTTAACCTTTCATGACTGCCAACATGGCTTTACTGAGAGCAAATCATGGCTGACAAATTTGGCCTTCTGAAAAGGGGTTTTGGCAATGGTGGATGAGGGAACAGCAACTGCCACATCTGCCTGGATCTGTCCTGTACAATATCCTTGTGTATAAAGAGAAGAGACATGGATTTGACAGGTGGACCACTGGGTGGAAAAGGAGTTTACTGGATGGCCACACTCAAAGAGTTATGGTCAATGACTTGATTTCCAAGTGGAAACCAGTGGCAAGTGGTGTCCTCAGAAGTTGTTGTTGTTGGAACCAGTGTTGTTTAACACCTTTGTCTGAGATGTGGACAGTGGGATTGAGTGCACCCTGACCACATTTGCTGATGTCACTAAGCTGAGTGGTGTGGTCGCTCATTGGATGGAAGGGATGGGCCATCCAGAGGGACCTGGATGTGCTGGAGAGGTGGGACCGTGTGAACCTCATGAAGCTTAACAAGGCCAAGTGCAGGTCCTGCAGGTGGGTCAGGGCAATCAGAAGCACAAATACAGGCTGAGAGGAGAATCAATTGAGATCACCCTTGAGTATAAAGACTTGGCGTGTTGGTTGCCAAGGAGCTCCACATGACCTATCAATCTCAGTCTGCAGCCTAGAATGCCAACTGTGTCCTTGGCTGTTGGCCAGAAGGGTGAGGGAGGTGACTTTCCCCCTCTACTCCACTCTGCTGAAATCCCTCTGCAGTGCTGCATCCAGTTCTGAGCCAACATAAGAAAGACATGGACTGGTTGGAGCGGGTGCAGAGAAGACCATGAAAATGATCAGAAGTCTGGAGCACTTCTACGATGGAGACAAACTGAGAGACATGGGGTATGCACAACTTCTCTGTTCCAGTGTCTCACCATTATCACTTACCAAAAAGTTTCTTCCTAATATCTAATCTAAGTCTGCCTTTTTTTCAGTTTAAAGCTATTCCCACTTGTCCTATCACTGCATGACCTTGTACAAAGTCCCTCCCCAGCCTTCATGTAGGTCCCCTTTAGGTACTAAAAGGATGAAATAAGGTCTTGGAGTATTCTCCAGAAGAACAACTGCAGGTCTCTCAAACTATCCCCATAAGAGGTGCTTCAGCTCTCTAATCATCTTCACATTGGAATTGTTCAAGGCCAAGTTGAAGAAACTGGTCCAGTCAAAGGTGTCTCTGCCCATGGCAGAGGGATTGGAACTACATTCATGGTCCTTTCCAAATCAAACTATTCTATGATTATGTGATTTGAGATAGGAGCAATTGTTAAAAGTCTTGGCTTAGATTATGGTACTTCAACAGAAAGTTTAGGTCAAATTTACATACATGAACAAAAAAGAACACAGACTGATAATGAAGAATTTTCATCTGAAGCTCTAGGAAAGGGAAATCTTTGACTCATGTGCATCATAAGCCTTTGTTGTCCAGGCTTTTGTTCTTATTGTCATTATGATATCCTTTTGACAATATTTGCCCTATTGAATTCATCACTTTGTTCTGATGTATAAGGCTTAACTATCAGTGTTTTCTCTCTCTTATTTCCTCTTTTCTTTGTTTCTTTCAAATGGATTAGTCATCTAGTTTGTAGCCTCATTCTATGAATGAAATAGACTGGAAAGAAAAGATAACATTCAAATTACCATATGATTTAAACAGGGTGATGCTGAAGGACTCTGCACTTAACTTTTAGACTCCTAAATCTGGGAGCAATATTGTGAATTAGGCACTGAAGTTCCCAGTCTGAAGTGTAAGAAGACATAACTACCTCAGGATGAAGCTTTCAGTGCTGTGGATTTTAACAGGGATTCCAAACTTCAAATCAGATCCAGGCTTAGTTCTCTTTCGTGTGTGAAGTGAATAGAGGTGGGAATATTTGGCTCTTCTGTAATAAGCAACTGATGAGAACCTGTATGCCAAAAGATGTACACATCAGCCTTCTAGACTCCTGTATCTAAAGGAGTTTTAAACTAGTTATGACTCTTTCTTTATTCTATGATATCCTTCAGGTGGAAAATTCTTATTCCTTCTTGCATGCTTTGTTTCCTTTAACACACTGGGAATGCTATTTGACATGATGACAAGGGTGTTGGTGATGATGATGTTGATGATGATAAGGATGATGATAACAATTTACTTATGAAATATTTCTTTCTCTGATAGTCAGTTCTTTGACAGTATTCAACTGATGCTGCTGGAAGGAAGGAAAGGTTAGATTCAAATATATGTGGCTTGCATTCTATAATATTACTTGACTAAACAGGTCTAAGAAGGAAGATTGTCTGGAACCACGGATTTTCCAGCAGAATATACTGTGTGTGTATTTATATGCATGTATGTGTTCTTTTTGCTTGCATGAAGAACAAGATATTTATTGTTAAATATCTAAATGTTGTTGTGGCTTAACCCCAAACAGCCGTGCACTTGCTCTGTCTCAGGATGGGGGATTGAATCTGAAGAGTAAAAGTGAGAACACCTGTGGGAGGAGAAAAAGGCAGTTTAACAGGTAAAACAAGAGCTGTTCATGTAAGCAAACAAACCAGGGAATTCACCCATGACTTCCCAGGGCAGTCAGGTGTTCAGCCATCTTCAGGAAAGCTCCATCACGTGTAATGATTACATGAAAAGACAGACATCACTTCAAACGACCCACCTTTCCTTCAGATTTATATGTTAGGCATGATGTCATGTGGGCTGTAATATCCCTGGGGTCACTTGGGATCAGTTGTTCTGGCTGTGTCCCCTTCTTGTGCACCCCCATTCCCCTTGCTGATTGGACTCTGTGAGAAGCAGAAGAGGCCTTGGCTCTGTATAAGCACTGCTCAGCAATAATTAAAACATCCCTGAATTATGAACACTGTTTTCAGCACAAATCCAAAACACAGCCCCGTACCAGCTACTATGAAGACAATTAACTCTATCCTAGTACAAAACAGCACAATATAAATTTTGCTGTCACACTGAACAGCCCAGTAAAGAATATACTTACACAGTTTTGATTAAAGTGCTGAAAGAGAAACACAGGATGGAGAGAAGTTTGCAAATTACAGCAAAGTGTGACATTGGACAACCTGGGACTGTCAAACTTCAGCTGAAATTTTCTAATAGCTTATGAAATGTATTTTGCAATATTAATTCATTTTGTTTTGGGGTCATTGACATTGTGCTGTCTTTGCACAGGTGTGATGGGGAGTTGATGGGCTGTACATAGTTTCATTAGGACTGAAGAACTGACTTAATACCTCTGCCAGACAAGCAGAAAAAGAACCACTGTAAAGCTCCAAAGAGCAGTGTTTATAAGTTTCCAAATAGAAGCTGAGAATCACCGATAAAGTTTGGATTCAGCTCAAGTGCACCATCAACCTCAGGCAGCTTCCTGGTATTTTTATTTATTTATTTTTTTATGATCCATTTATCTAGTACCACTGAAAGATCTATAGAGAAAATTACTGGGGCAAAACAGAGATCCAATTGCACGTTGTGCAATAGGAGCAAATAATTCCTGTTCTCATTATTTGAATCGATAATTTGCTAAACCAGTATTAACAAGAGCAACAACTTTACCAGGTTAAGGGAGTTTTCTACTGAGTAATGACTGCCTGGAGAAAGAAAGAACAGATGGAGTAAATCCTAGCAGCCTTTTACTATTGAGGTAGCACATGCAAGTGAATCAATAGTAGCCGGTAAGGTGGTGCTGTAAAGATGCTTTATTGGTTTGACTAAGTAGGTTGGCAGGGAAGCTGCTGCAAGTATCAGTACAAACAATCAAACTAGTCCAAACACACAGCTGAAGTCCAGAGCCTTCACATTCTTGGAAGTACTAAAAATAATATTTTGATCATAAG
>JAWWTY010000088.1:67804175-67824640 GCA_035222235.1 Margarornis squamiger | reverse complement strand
AGGGAAGGGAAGGGAAGGGAAGGGAAGGGAAGGGAAGGGAAGGGAAGGGAAAGAAAAACAAAAAAAAGAAAACTCACTACAACTCAACCATGAATCATCTCTGTGAAAATAACTTTATTCTACTTTTTCATCACAATTTTTCTGCAATTATTTTCGGGACATTCATTTTCCATTTAATTATTCATATTCTTTGCCGTACTTGAATGGAAAGTCACAATAGTAGCACAAAGAAAATCATAACGGACAAGAAATAGAAGAAAGGAAACAATCTATTCACAAGATTTAAAATTAAGTGAAAGGCAACTGCAAGCAGAAGTTCAAAATTATGGCAGTGAGAAGACAAAGGCAAAACGACCTTGATAGAAAGCTGCAAAACACATAGAAATGAAATTGCGTAATGAAATGAAAGAAAAAAAAAATAAACAGATCATAGATAACATCAGGGAACTCTTAGCCACTCTTTGCTTGAGGAACAAGCAAAAACTGAAGACCTATACAGACTTTTGTACATGTGTTACAATAGTTTATGTGCAAACACCTAGTTATTCCCAACCTTGCACTAAATCAAGTCAGCTTTTAGAGATTTTTTTCAACTTGGTCCCACTTAACATTGCCTTTGATCCCTACCTTATTTCTCACAGATAACTATTTGTATGAAGTTGTGTATAAAAATATATAAAATAATACAGTTTAATCTTTTGACTTTTACTACTGTAATTTTACTGGATCAATGGTGAAATAAAAGCTGCGTGATGTAATTGAAGATAATAGTCTGATCATGAAATATCATAAGACAAGTAAAGCTAACATAATATTTCTGTAAGACACAATGAAAAAAGAAACAAAAAAACAAACAGAAAAACCAAAAACGAACAATGAAGAAAAACCCCCAAAACATTGATCTGAAATGTTCTGTGACTTAAGTACAACAGAGAATAATTTTTCCAGAAGTTTACAGAAAAAAAAAAAAAAGGCATACTAAACAAACAACTCTTTTTAGTGGCAGAATGTATAAAATTTGCCATTCTAAAGCCATATTTCAGGTAGTTGCATTAATCTTGTAGCAGGAGACTTATCTTTACATGTCTTTCAAGCAGATTATGACAGAATTATCTTGGCAGAAGATTATGTGTCTTCCTGGGTCATCTCAAAAACATTGTCAATACTCATGTTCCATCTTTTCCAACAAGTCATTTATTCATGAAGAAAATGATACAAGTCATTCTTAGAAAAGCCTCCATTTTTATCTTGAGGAATCAATGAAAATAAAGTTCAGATGCAACTTCCATCTCTCTCCTTGAGAAACTTTCTCTGATTAGAATAACCCAGTTCATTTAAAAGCCACTTGAAAGAGGAGAAAAACATGTCAGAAGTGGTAATGTAGGATACAATGGACATGAACTGTTCTTTGAATATTATAATTTTTGAAGTACTAATTTTGTGTCATCTCTATTACCAGAATGAGGGAAAGTATTTCTGAGCACCCTAGTCCTCCGCTTACCGAGTACCAAACAATGCTTACTTATCCAGGGCCACACATTTGGAGCAGATCTGTGTACTTTCTGATTAAAAAGAAGGTCTCTTGCCAAAGGAGAGTTTGCATCTGGAGCCTCAACAAAATACCAGACTACCTTTCCAACTTCTGTAAAACACAGATTTATAGGCAGCCATGAACTGATTTGTCACATTGACTGTCCACTACCTTTAGAGAAAATAATAACTTGCAAAATATGAAAGAAATGAAATTGCAAAGATGACAGAATCACATCTTGACAGCTTCAAAACTGGCTTCATAAGACACTTTTCTGTAGATCTCTGGAAGACCCAATGTAATGACTTTGTGATGAGAAAGAATAGCCATTTATCCGAACAATATTCACCCCCATCTCCTCCACTGCCAGATATTTTCAGCAATGCTTCGGCAGAAGAGAAAGAGAAAAGCCTTCTGATTGTGTGTGGTGTCCTTTTATTCTTTCTTTACTTAGCAAACTGTTCTGTGCCTTTTTTTAAGGCAAATCTTGTGCCCTGTTAGAGTTTCTAGACCTTGATGTTCCCTTGACTAACAAGCCTGTAACCTATATAGCCAAATGGGACAAGAGAGACTACAAAGAGAGAGACCTGTGCTGGAGCAGGGGCTCCATCAGTCTCTTATTAGAAAATAAGGGGGACAGATTCTGTTCTTCTTCATGCTTCTGTAACGAGTAGTTACAGAGATTTCACTCAAACTACAGTGGTGTAAATCTAGATGAGAATTTGTTCCTCCGTGACAGCAGCTCTAAACTTAATAGAATTGTGAAGATTGAGGGGTTAAAGTAATGAGTTCCTCAACAGTTCACCTCTTACTGCCAAGTATTCATTAAGCTTGTACTGGACGTCTTAGACAGTCACCTCTAAAGTCTCTTACTCTGGTGAAGATACAGTCAATCTTCACTGTAATGTCCTCAAAACTTATATCTCTGAAATGTGCTTTCATTAGATTGCTCTACAAATCACTCCTTTAAGACCAATTCTAAATATGCTTTCTGAACTGCAGAGTGATTAGTGCTGAATGCAGTACTTTGGGTGAGGTCCTAACGAAATACACCGTATTTCCTTAACAATAATTGAGTTGAAAGCTTTAATATAAGGGGGTTTTTATTATTAAAATAACTCTCATATCTCTCTCCAGGTCAATATGCTGTAGTACCTTCCCATTAAGCAGATATTATGTCCTTTTATTACATTCTCCGAGACTCATTATTCTGCATTTATCTGCATTGAATTTGCTATCTATTAGCTCAAGTACTTAAATGATCTAAATCCTTCCCTACCTGACTGTATTGTTTCTCACGGATGACCTTTCCTCCCAATTTAGTATCATCTGCACACAAGAAATTTTTAGTTTAAATAATATGCTCTGTGTCATTTAAGGTACTGAAAAAGCTGTGGTTCCAGCATTGATCCCTGTGGTGCCCCTGACACAAGTAACTTTGGAGCAGCTTAAAAGGCATAACTCAAAATGTGCAATCTCACCAGCTGCAGTCTAACAATATGGCATCCCCACTTTGAACAAAAGGTAAAGACTTGCTTAATGTATATTTAATTATTGTAAATAGCGATCTGGCTTTCTTGAAAACAGATGGTCAACATTTCTAAAAGGCTTCAGGACCTGTCTGCACTATGTCTGCAAGAAGAAAACCGGTGCTTGCCAGGCGTGGGAGGTGCACCTTGATCCAGGGCAGGTGAGCTCCAGCCTCTCCAGCCTTTTCAGTTGACTTTGTACAACACAGAGTTTAAGCTGTACGAAAAATTTTCTCACAACACTATTAGATTGTCGCCATGCTGCTCCTGCAGATGAATGTGCAATTTGTTTCAGTTTGTTTTTGAAAGCAAGCTTCCTCATTCCTGGAAGTGTTCAAGACCAGGTTGGATGGGGCGCTGAACAACCTGGTCTTATGGGAAGTGCCCCTGCCCACGGCAGGGAGGCTGTAACAGGGTCACCTTAAGGTGCCATCCAACACAAACCATTCCACAATTCTAGGAAGGATAAACCCCACCCAACTCATTGCTGCACATGTTCAGTGCTGGTTTGACAGGGCCTAAATCTCACTGCTTTGCTCGGGGGTGGTGTGCCAGGTTAGCTACAAAAGGAATGCAATGCTAAGATGAAAGCTAAGGTGCTGGCAGTGCAGTCAGCACCCTGTACAAGCTACCCATGAGGAAGACTAGGTGGAGAAATCCAAACTGCTTGGGGTACGTAAAGGTGAGCAGCCTCTGGATTCCTAGGTGGTTGCAGGGCAGGGCAAGCACCAAGGCACTGACACCCTTACTGTGTTTGTTCCTACACTTCTCAAATAGAGTAACCAAGTAAAATCTTGAAGCTAGGCAGATGGAGTATTTATCTTTTTCAGTTTTATTTGGAAGAGATATTGTGGGTATAGGTGTGATGAAGTCAGGCATTCTTAGTATGCCTGTGAGGACTATGGGAAAACTAAGGTTCTGTGAAAGACAGGGTGATCTGTCACAAGCTCATTTAGGTATGTTGAGCTCTACATTTTCACAGGTAGATCCCTCTAGAAAGAGAGCTTACCTGGCTGTCTCCGTACTACAGTTTTCAGTAGATAAATATTAAAAGTTTCTCACTTGTGCTTTGTCAGAAGTAAGTTAATCAAAATGGGTGAGAAGATGTGGTGATATCCAGCTTTATGGACAGAAAACTATCTCTTTGGAGGACTGTATTTAAAGGGTCACTCAAGAATTTTTGGCAGAAAAACCTCAGTTCCTTGCTCAGAAACCAATCCTGACTCCCCAGGGGTGTCAAATGGACTCTTTACATCTGTGTGCTGGAACATTCCTCTTAGCTGTAACACCCTCTTTCAAAGCTTACTTCCTAAGACTTTCCATAGTTCTTCTTTGCTTGGGGTGATTAATTACTGTATTCTAAGCTTTTCTTACCCTGTTACACCCACAGCTGTTTTTGTTCTTTGTGGCTGGCAGTCGCAGCCCCCTCTGAGGACAGGCAGTCGCACACACAGACAAGCTCTAAGTTTTCTTTGAAAAGCAGGGGGAAGGAGGTGCTGATGAGAAAATCAACAAAAAATACTTCAAGAGCTGTATTTCACTTCAGTAATTGAAATGTGTCTCAGCTCCTAAACTTGTGCTGATATTTTCCATTTACTCTTTTTTTTTTTCTGCTGAAAAATAGGTTGCTATGACTGAGTAGATTTTCTTTTTCATAAGAGCAGAAAAAAGAACCAATTGTGTATGCACAATTTTAAGTTATTTAAATTCCATCACCCCAAAAAGTGATTATTTTCTTTCCCTAGGAGGCGTTCCAACAAATTTCATGCAGTCAAGGCAGGCTTAGCTACTTCTTGATTTGGCTTTTTCACTTCTCTCTGTTCTCTAAGGATCCCTAAGGATGTTCTATGATGATTATTTCTTTGTCTTTATTTTCACTCTCTTCCTTTTTTTCCTTATTTTTTTTTTTTGCTTTTTTAACAACTCGTTTTCCTGAGAGAGAGACTGCAGCAATATTGCTGAAGCACTGTTAAATGCAGTAAGGACAAATCATCAGTATTTGATGGTGTCACAGTACCACCATGTTGGATAATCTGTTATCTCATTTATGTGGCATGAACCAGCAAGAAAAATATGCACGAAAAATCTGTATATTTGTGTGTGATTTTATTAATTTAAAAGATGATTCCATCTCTTTTTGTGCAAATGCTATCAGACTGGTTTAGAGGAAAGAAAAGACAGGAGCTAATAGGTCTCATGGGACAGATATTTAGAGTCCTTTGACATCTCAGTATTTCAAATGTGTAACATTTTGAAAATGCTTGATCCTGAATTTATAAAGCTCTAGAGAATGAAGTCTTCCATTCATTGACAATACAGGCCATAGATGGCACACATTAGAATATTTCCAGATGAGGAGAGCCCACCCATACGGATGATGGGGCATTTCATATTTCATGTCATCTTACATTCTCACTCTTCTTTTGCAACTGTATGGAAGGGGACATAGTTCACTCACAGTTTTCTGACACAGACTCTGCTCATTAGAAAGTTAATGACAGCAATAAACTTACGACATTTGAAGAACATCGAAGGCAACATGCCGCAGCAGTTCTGAGGAGGTTAGTTGCTACTGATACTTCTTGCAGACATTCAGCAGCAGCTAAGCTTCTTATCTTTTAAAATCACTCTTAGTTACTAAAATTCATACCTCTGCAGCTCATCATCTTTCCATCTTTCTCTCTCTTCCTGCTTTCATGTGGAAGTGTACTAAAGAGTTGTCTCTTTGATTTAAAAAAAAAAAAATTAAAAAAAAAATAATCTGCAAACATCAGAATTAGTTTTTCTGTGGTTTTGGTTATTGTAGTCAGATTAGGTAAAAAAGCAGATGGACAAACTAAGTAGTACTTAGTAGTTTTACTGCACACCTCTCCCCACATTAATTTGTACCCCAAATGCCTCTATTTTTATTTTTATTTTTTAATCTTTATTTTGTTTTGCATTTTTCTGGGTTTTTATTTTGCATTTTGATGAAGGTTTAATTTCAGGATTTCAATTTCTGTTGTATCACTAGATTAACCAAGGGAATGGATAGGGTTTTTTATACCCCCAGTGGTAACTGCTTGGTTTGACCATATTCATATAGTTGTGTTACTCTCCAGTTAATTCAGAGGAGCTGCTATCTACAGCTCAGTGGAAAAATGGAAACAAAAGAACACACATGCCTATCTTAACAGTTTTATTGATCTAACTTCAAAGTACCAATACAAGAAATGTCTTAAAAAGTAATTCAAGGAAAAATGGAAATGTTATTGGGAAAAATATTTTTCTAAACTAAATATATTCTATGTTTCTTTTTTTCCATCTCCACTGTTCTTTAAAATCATTATGAAATGCAATTTTTGAAACATTGTCAGCAACGGCTACTGTTCATAATGAAAAGTGTCTTTTTAAGGAAATCACTGTTAAGCAGAAAATATTTTTATACTTTGAGGAAAAAAAAGGCAGAACAACTTTTTGATTTGCTCTGACTGAAGATTGAGGATATGAACTTTGTTATTAACTGAACTAGACTTTTGGATGCTTTATTCTGCAGTTACCGATGAGAACTCAATCTTGTTTTGAGCTCTTAGTGACAAAACCTTGGTGCCAGAAGACAAAAGGAGACAGCCTTTTGAGATTTACAGATAAAGATGAAAAGAATAAAGTCTATTAAAAAAATGTTGCCAAAATTTTCTTTCATCTTTCATCTAAATGAAAAAAAAAAAAAATTATCTTTTTTTTCCCTAAAAATGCCTCTTGTTCTTCCACTGAGATTTTGATGAAACACTTAACTGAGTTGTCAAATATCAGAAAACTCCTTTCTTTCCCAGGGAAAAAATGGGAGCAGCTTTCCTCTGTAAAAATGTAATATAAATTGCTGGTATCTGAAGCCTAAACTAAAACTTGCTGAAGTCAGTGAATATGAAGCTATTCATATTCAGGAGCTGTCTTTCGAATAGTTGCATTTCTTTGCCTTTGTGATAATACAGATGGTATAACACTAGGAGGTAGGAGACCTGGGCTTCTTAACCTAAGGAGCGTTGTTCCAGCAATTCCACCTCAGAAGCCCAAACTAGCCTTGAAAGTAGTGTTTCTTTTACCTACATATGAGTTGCTGTGCAGTTTTGTAGGCAGGGCTTAAAGGTACAAATTAAATCTGAATTTCTAGCCAAGCAGCTTAGCTTCAAAGGGGAACTCCTTTTCCTGGAGTACTCACAACTGTTCACTTAAATGGGTAATCACTGGACCAAAACAATGACAAATTTAGGTGCCAACCAGGGTCTAGACCCATCTCTTCTTTTGGCATGCCTGCTTTTGGCAGACTTCTCTGCACAGGTTCACAGGATCTCCAGGCCTTTCCCATCCAGCTTCACAACAGCCTCACTGCAGAGAGGATTATATCTTCTTCAGTGTATCTCAGGCCCCGCTGCTCAGATGGTGTTTTGTGGTGAAGCAACTGTAATTTGAAACACCTTTTCGCCAACCACAGTCCACCTCTGAAACACCTCTGATTGTTTTACACGTCACATAACACATAGTTGTATGCCAAACCACTGCACCACCACTGCAGCTGGAGTTAGCCGAAGTCTCAGTACATTTAGCATGCCAGGGTGTTCTGAAGATTTAGCAATCTCAATGATAAATTTCCATAAATAAGAAATAAATGTGTAAGCCCTCAGTTCAGCAAAGGCAGAAATGATACTGAGAAACTTCCTAAAATAACCCTAAATACCTGGAAATTTTCCTCCTGGAACCTTCGATAGGGTGTATCAGGTGTCTAGACAACTGAAGTGTTTTCTTTCTAACGTAGTTTCCTGCAAGTAGGAACTGAAATTCCACCAAAATGTGACTTTAAATGCCTAGGTGGTTTGTTGAATGCCTGCCTAGAGTATCTCAAAATGATATTTAGGTGCCTAGATACATATGTAGTTCTGTTTTGACACTAAACTTTGGCAAAATGCATCTTGCAGATAAGGGGGACTGAAGAGAGATATAAAAAGGCTTAGTATCTTCCTGTATCTGACTTTGACACTAAGTCTCTCTAAATTTACTATAGGGAGGGGGAATTATCTCTCTCTCAACATGAAATTAACATCCTGCAAACTATAAACAGGTGCAACAAATATTATTTATTCATGTTCTTTTTTTACAAGCATAGAAAGACCTGATTCAGATCTGGTCTGATGACTCATTTTAATAGACCTGGTGTGATTTTAATTGGTTGAATGTTGATTTTATCCCTCTACTGAAGTACTTTGCTGCAGAGAATGGGAATCTTAACATGATCTGTACTGAGATTAAGTAATATCTCTCTTTTAATTTTCTTTGTTTTGTCCTTTGATCTGTATCTGTATCTAATGGATGCAAAAGAGTGCTTTATTTCAAAACTGTTAACTGAGATAGAAAAATTCTATGTGATTTTTCTTACTAACAGACAATATTTACGGATTCTATTGTGCCATATGGGCAGTATTTCAGAGTCACCACTGTCTTCTGTGTAGAGGGAATTTATAGTTTGTAACCTGTGTTTTCCAGAAAAAAATGGCAAAGCATATGACTGTCAACAACTTACTGGACCATTTGTGGCATTATAAGTAAGAAACATGATGTAAGAAGAGACAAAAACCAACCAACCAAATAAACAAATAAATCTTCCTTTCAATATAATTTTTCACTGCTGAAACCACTAAATTTAGGTGTAGGATGGCCTTTGAAGAGTAACTCTGTTATAAATAACAGATCTTACTGTTGCATAAATAGGTACATGAACCATGTGTTGCAATGGTGGAGAAAAGAAATGGCCATTTGGAAAACGGGATGAGAGGATGAATTCCCTAGAGAACTGGAGTTGGCTGGGAATTAGTTTGCAACCAGCTACACCACTTAGGCACACATACATCTCTGGGTCTGGATGGGCTCCACCCAAAGGTGCAGAGGGTGCTGGCAGAAGTGTTTGTTCACCAAGACACTTTCAATCAGCAATAAGATGAGAGAAAATAGTTTAAATTGGATAACAGGAAAGAATTTCTTTACAGAAAGGTTTATCAAGCCCTGGCACAGGCTGTCCAGGGCAGTGGTGGAGTCACCATCCCTGGATGTGTTTAAAAGATGTGTGGATATGGCACTTAGGGACATGGGTTAGGGGTGGCCTTGACACTGATGGGTTAATTGTTGGGCTCAGTGATCTTAGAGGTCTTTTACAACAAACGATTCAATGATTCTATGGGTTGAAGAATTTACTTTTTTATGGATACATATATGCATATACAGGGTAAGAGGGAGGTTTCAAGACAACCTGAAATATTTGTAGCTTCTAGTGCTGATGTTCTGGCAATAGTAGAGAGACTACAGACACATTATAGAACAAATTTTTAAGGAATAGATGAATTTCTGAATGCATAATCAGCAGACAAGCAATAAGGTGTTAAGCTACTGAGTGGAAACCTATGTTACTAGTGTGTCATTGAAGAATGTCTTCTTCCTTATGAAGCTTCCATAAACATTTTATTACTCTCGATGTCACTTTAACATGACACAAGGCAGGTGACTATCAAAATTCGTCTCCCATTTCTGTCATAATTATTTGTTGCTTTGCTGCTGTTTAGGACACATATCTCTGTTTGTTAAAGCACTGGTTTCAAGATCATCACCAGAAAATAAATCTAGTAGACATTGACAAGTTTGGATCAGAATTTAACGTTTTCTGACAAAGAAAATCCTGCACTCATAAGTGTTGTGATATTACAGCACTCATGAGAACTTGCAGAATTCTGGCACTGGAGCAGTTAAGTCAGTTCAACCCAGGTTGAGTTACTCACCAAGGTAAAATGTAAAATAAAAAGCATTGAAACACATCTCATCAGCACTCAGCATTATTTATGGAGAGTGCCTGGGCATTCCGGCGGGTAATACTCCTGTTGTTTGTTTAAGTAAAATAACTAATTTGTCTCTTTAATAAGAACATTATAGATATCCTGTGAATTTCTGTGTCAGCAGCACTTCGAAAAGATGGTGTATGCATAGACAGATATACTGAGAATAAACTACTGAGAGTTTTACTCTGTAGGTAGAAAGACGAACCTGAGGGTAAAATATTTCAAAACTATTCTGACAACAATGCAAGTTTATGAAATGCTTGTGTTGGGAGAAAAAAAGATTATAATAATACTCTGCACATGAGTTGCACTTTTCACCTGGGAAACCTAAAGTATTTTTCAGACATCAGCACTCCCAAGAGGAAGGTCTTGTGTTATTCTACAGATGGATGAACCAAAGTACAGGGGCATCTATCACCTTTCCAGCTCCCTCTGGAGTAAAGAAGACTTTTCTACTGGGCAGTAAATGATGCCCTTCCCCAGAAGCATGATGTAAACTGCTTTTTAAAAAGAAAGGAGAATGAAAGAGAGGGAAAGAAAGAGAAAAAATACCTTTAACACTTTCAATAAACTATTAATGTTGTTGTGGATTGGTTGCAATCCAGCATCACTAATTTTAATACAAATGGTTGAAAATTTTTGCAGGTTTTAACTTATTTTTATAACTTGATCCTGATTTTCTCTGAGCATGTAAAACAGCATGTAACTTTTTCCTCCACTACTCTTCTTGTTGTGAGTGTAGTTTCTCTAAGTGATTTTGAGCACAGCATGCATACTAGTGTGAGCAAAACCAAGAGTGGAGGTCCTAATGGCTGAACAATTTTAATCCCACCCAATACTATAAACAGAAGCTGTTTTGTTTGGTTTGGTTTGGATTGTTTTTTTTTTTTTAAATATTGTTATTTAAACAAGCCTTTGTTATTTAAACTAGCCTTTTCTAGTTTAAAATCATACAAGATTTTTACTTGGGAAAAAAAGAATACTATTAACTAGGCAACTGTTATTCATCCTTGAGATTTATTCATTCTGTCAATGGATTAGTAATATATCACTTTATGAGAAAAAGGCAGCTGTAGTGTAAAAATTACATGCTTTGAAGTCTTATGAGGTAGTTCTGGAAGACGCATAAACAGACATTTAATCAGACTGATTAACAGGTGTGTAATCTGATACTACTCTCTCTGCCTTGTTCCCATCTGCTTTCATGATTTGTTATAAAGTTTGATTCATGGACAAAATTGCAGCTGTGGAAGTTTGAAGATCTGAACTCCATACTTTCTGTAAGGTTTGGATTTTTTTCTCTCTGTTTGCTTGTCTTTAGGAATGAACTAATGCAATGATGCACAGGATAAGATCCACACCAAAGAGAGCCTTGAGTTGAACCTTCTCTAGAAGGGACAGGTCCATAACTACTGGAGTAGTAGTGCCAGTGAATACCAATGGACTTTTCTTTGATATATTCATAAACTCCCCAAATTAAAGAAACCCAGAGCAGCTTAGACAAGCACAACAGATAATATGAGTAAGAAGAAATCATCCTCTGTAAGGGAAGATACTCTTTGCCTTGATCTTACCAGTTCAGAAACTGCTTTCAGGGTGTTCCTGGCTTCAGACATACTCTGTAGTGTCTCTCTGGTGTCACTCAGAAAGTCTGTGTATCATAATTTCTGAGGTTTGCTTTCTAGGTTTGTTCCTTGCTTCAAAGAGGATTTCACCTCTCTGTGAAGTCTCTCAGCCTGAACTTACATAGCAGGTTCTCATCTGCCAGTGCCCCATCACCTTTTCACCTCTGGGCATGTACAAACACACCCACATAGAGAACTGTAGCTGTGAGTAAGAAAATACTTAGCAAATTTTCTTATGTCCTATCAATGAGCTAGAATACTGGAGCAGACACTGTATAGTATTGCTCAGTTAGCCCAGCAAATTGGGAGAGATCAGAGTTGAGGGACACATGCATAGGGACACTGACTGCATAGGCAGCCTGTGATTGCAGATATGTCACTAGAGTAGCTCAGAAGAGTTTTTCCTACCCTGCAGTTACTGCTCTTACTTTCACAGGGATGAAATGTCTAAAAGATCATTAAAAGTGCTAAGAATAACTATGAAATAATTTATTTTAATGGCTCCTTGCAAAAATGCATTAGAGTATGATCCCCTAACAAAAAAGGTAAGGAGATTAAGGTCACATCTGCCACAAGGATGCAAGGATTTAATAAGGCAATGCACTTCCTTGAAACTTCCTTCCCCACATTTGTGGTAGTACCAGATTTGTTGCATAAAATATGGGAAAGCGTCCTCTGAAGTTATAAATTTTGCATGGAATTCTTTATGATGATTCCCATAATATTTAGATTTGTGATAAAGTCTGAGGTTTTAACACAGCTATTTTCTGGTTTTAATTGCAAACAGAAGCTCCTCTGGATCATGTACAAGACAGTGCCCCAGAGCTGAGTGCATCGTGGGGAATGTGGACAATGAGGAACCCCTGGACAGCCAGGGCTGTTGTGCTGCCCCTTCCAGGAGCAGGGCCCTTCCCTGGGGAAAGGAATGGACTGAGACCAGGCTGGGACATTGACCTGCAGATGGGCCTGGCTTTGGTAGGGTCTGTGACCATTGTGGACAAGGCTGTGGGAAGTGTCTGGACTGTCTGGACACTGTGGGAAGATAGACCAACATCCTACAGCCTCAGTGGGGCAGGGACTGCCAGTGCCCAAAATGGGGCCCTGGACTGTGAGCAGGGATAGTAAGGACCACAGATGTTTGTAATCCACTAAGTCTTTGCCTGAAGTTGAAAGAGAAAAAGTCATACAGAAAAAAAAACGAAAATGTTTCAGAATCAGAATGTACCAATATATAACAATGGTTAAACTGCTTCATTTTCATGAGGTTTTACATTGATTCATTTATCCATTTTTGATGCCAGAGAGGGAGAGCAAGAGTAGCTCCCTACTCTTCTCTCTCTGAAATTAAAGGGCAGTAAATTTTAAACCAATAAAAGTAAATGTTGTTTTGTTTTGTTTGCCTTTTTTTTATTTATTTTTTTAAATAGCTGATCATCAACCTGAATAATTCTCTGTCAGACAGGGTCACTAGAGCCAACTGCAATATCAGGATTTTAGTAAAGGTCTGAGTAATTATATTGCCAGTAATAACAGTTTTGCCATTACAGAAGCTAAAAAAATGTTGGAAAGGTCACTAGTCTTCATGCTTCAGGGTCTGGACGGTCAGCTGTGGGGTCAGGACAAAACTCAGTATTGCAATGTGTACTCCCACACGTACCTATCCTTACATACATAGACTCACGGCAGTACTTTTAGAACTACTCACTTACAGTTTTTAATAGGTGATGTTGAGTTGCCAGAGAAATGCAGTCTTAATTTTGAGCTGGTTAGTACTTGTAGTCATCTTGTCAGAGGAGGGTTTCCCACAGTTTCTAGTTTTCATAGGAAGATTGAGTTGGATACTTCACATACAAATACTATATCACACATGTTTTACAACAGAGATTCGGATCCCCTCTTGTTTCAGAGGCCACCTGAGACAACTGACAATCGACTTTGTTCCTTCACCAGTAAGGCCCACCATACCAGCCTGGAACCATTTTCTTATAGTGGTGTTGGTAGATTGTCCTGCTAACAGCACATTTCGTACCTTAAAGATTGAATGAAATCTGAGGTTTGAGCTAAGAGGGGAGAGTCAAAGCTTAATCTGACCAAATGGAAGAGAAAAAAACTATTCAAGTGATTCTGAAGCTTCAGTGGAATCTCTAATCACTGGAGATGTTCATCCCCAGCAGGTGATCAAGTCTTTTATTTTTTTTATGAAGAAAACCCCAGAATACAATGTTCTGGTGTAATCAAATCTCCACAAAATGCTCTGAACCATTTAAGGCTGATTAGGTGACTCATCTCACATTTGGTGGAAGGCAGCTTAGACTTATTACTCATACCTAAATTCATTATTTTCTACATGGGCTATAGCAGTATGAATATGAAACTGTCAGACTTCAGGAAACCAGTTATGACTTCTAAGAATTGTGAGCTTCTTGAATGCCTCAGTCTTATTTCATGTGATATTTTACTGGCTTCCTGCAGAAGCAGAGTTTTAGAGTGAGATAGTCTTGCAGATCTCAGCCTTGTGGGGAGAGGTGCACTTTTCCACTTTGTGAAATTAGCTTATACCAGTTTGCTTACTGGAACTGGATGCAAGAGTTTATTTACTTCCCCCATCCCCCCACTTCCCCCCGCACCAGCCCCCCCCACTCTCGCCAATACTGACCAAAATCAAAGCATGAAAATGACTGAAAAAAAGAAGGGAGATAAATTACAACTATGGACAAGGTGTCTCTTTTACTTACTCACTTTTGCTTGCTTAACAAAAGATGAGGATGTTTAAAATAAAAAAACTCCAGTGAGTAGTCATTTTTTCTCAGTCTCCAGACACTTCTGGACAGATGTGTGTCTGACAGATGCCTAGTATTGTAATTAACATAAAGGCAACTCAGTCATGTTTAATAGCCTGCAATAAACAAGAACTTGATCTAGACCACATAATCCTCCCTTCTATCTTTAGCCTGTGATTGTATATATTATTTTCATGGTTTGCCTCTGATTTTATCTAGTATTTGCATGTTCATAGCAACATTTTTAAACTCATCATCCTTCACATTCATACATGCGTAGCACGACAGATCCTCAACATAAAGTGCATATTTTGCAATAGGGAAAGACAAGAGAAGATGGGGGTGGGGGGCAGGGGGGGAACTAAAAACAATTACAGATAGATCCTCTTCACATCATTTCACATACTCAAAGAAGGTGCTCAGGAGAAAGCACAAGGAAAGAAATGTAGCATAACAATCTGTGTAGGAAGGAATGGAATAACAATAAAATCTCTATTAAAGAACTGGGGGAGCCTCAGAACTCACAAAGGACACTGAAATGACTAAAATGCTATCCTTTCTTGTTCAATCTCATTTTAAAGTAAGGGGTATTTATTACATTGATGAGCCTTCAATATGTTTCTCTGGACTGATTCAGGAGTTGCATTTTGCTGCATGTAGAAAGCAAACTTACAGAATAAAATTACCTTCTGCCTACTCCATTTTCCTGTGATAAATCTGAGAATGAGATTAGCTGAAACATCATAAGCATAATATCTTAGAAAGTAAAGGTGCTTTTTCTGATACGAAGTGGAGGTATAGCTGGGTGGTCTAGGTCAGGGAGACTGAAAGGGTACTATCCGTCTGAGGAAACACAGTGGACAGGCAACATCTGAATGAGATCCCGTTGGCCCTTTTATAGTCAGTGGAAAGGAAAAGGGACAAGGAGAGCAACTTACCTTCCCTCCTAAAATCAGTGTCTTCTCTCAAATACCTTTTTTTTTTTTTTTTTTTAATAAAGGAATTCAACCATAGATATCAGCTCTCTAGATGTCTGTAGCTGGTCTAATCATGTTTGGAATACAATACATTTTAATTTCTGTGCTGAATAATCATATTTGTGTGGCTCTGTATTAAATATACACTCTCTCCTGTTCTTTTTTCCTGTCCATCAAAAATATCTTTTTACACAATTGGTTGACTTCATCCAAATTCGAGAGAAAAATAAAGGTTTCAAAGACATTCTGTCATGTGCAGCTACAATACTGTTTATTCTGGGAAAGTATACAACTTGAAAGACACTGTTGTCATACTCCCCTTAGTGAAACCTTCAGATGCTCATACTTTATTAAACATCAGAGAATTCACGTGGTGAAAGTAATGCAGAGAGAAAGAAGGAAAGCTGGAAGCAGGTATTTATTAGCTCTGGTACTCTCTGAACTAATTATTTAAACATTGTCACTATCTTTGACCACGGTTTAATGGCAGAGATTCTGCACCCTTTTAAAAAGCTGTCAAACTCATAACTGATACAAAGGTTTTAAAGGTCTGATTTCTAAAGAGAATGAGACACCTTTTACATTTGGAAGTGGTGTTTCTTGTAAGCATCACAGTACTGATAACAAGGACTACTTTTTATTACATATCATTTCTATATACAGAAAACTTAATTCTCTGGGACCATCTGCCTGACATGCTTTTGCTGTGAAGTCTCGTTTTTTTAATGCAGAAGCACAGCAACGGTCTTTTCAAAGAAATAAATAAATAAGGAAAAAAAAAAAAGAAACAAACAAGGATTTTCAGACATGACATACTATGTTTTCTGGTCTCTTTTAGATGGTCTTATTAAAAGAAAAAGCAACATGATATAAAGTCCTTTGTTGTGGTTCCTGTATAACATGGACGTGTGCCTCACATGTCATCAGGTACCTTGCCCCTTAACTTGTACCTTAGAGCTTAAAGAACACGTTCTGTATGTTGCACATTAAAGTTGATTACACCAAAATGAGAATCCAGCTCTAAAAAACATAGCCTTTTTTAAGTTTGTTCAAGTAAAATGCTATAGTCGAAGTTGCAAACAAATCTCTTGGAGGGATTAGGCAGACACCATTTTAATTTATCCATTCCAGAATTCGGTGCCAAGAACTCTACAAAGATGAAAATAAAGAAACCGCCGACTGTGCATTTTTGTTGTTGGAGCTGCTGCGGCAGCAGTCTCGGAAAAAGGAGGGAACTGCTGTGCTACCTCAATCCCACACATACTGAAAGCCCGTAAGAAGCTGGATTCTCACATCCCTTTGCCAAATAACTGGATAGCAGCTGAAATCCACCAAGTGCAGCTTTGTATAAAGAAAAGAAGAGAAAGAAAAAGACAGAAAAAATAACAAATGTTCGGAATAGTGACTGTACTGCAGATTATTCTGGTGTGGGGGGTCTGAAGAGTGGAGCGAGCTATTTTTGGAGTGCCTTGCAAGAAGTAAATAATGATGTAGCTGTTGGTAAAGCACTACGTGGGGTTCTATGTTTGTAAATGTACAAATTCTTTGTAGACACAGGTTGGTTTTTTGCAAATGCAATGTTAAAGTTCAAATGGCAAAATGCATCTGGAATCTGCATTTAGCAAGTTCTGCTGACATGAGCAGACAAAGGTGTCCTTGTTAGATCCTGGCAGTTGTTAAAAGACTGCAACTCTCACCTGCCATCAGCTATGAACCAGCCCAGAATGGTGCAGCTTTTTGTCTTTCCTAGGTCCTCTGCAAAATGGGTTCAGTCTGCTTCCAGTTTTCTCAGATGATACATCACACTGACATGATATTAATTTTGCACTTGCATTATTGATGTAAATCTACAGTAAAGAGCTGGGACCATGGTCATTAGAGTGTCCAAGAGCAGGATAAAATTTATTTTGGGTGATGACAAGTTGTTTGGAAGCTACTGAGACAGCTGGCTTGTTATCTTTCTTTGGACTAGCCTTTCTGTAGTTAATGAATGGTTAGCCTGTTGTTAAGGCGACACAAAATTGGTCGTGCTGTGTATTCAATGCACCACAGTAACATTTTTCCACATGGGGAAACATACAATTACAACAAAAATTACCATGATTAGCAACTTAAAGCAGGAAGCACAATTTGCATACAAATATATTTTCTCATGTCTGTCTGATTTTGAAGGCTGCTTTTAACAAAATGCTTGAAGATACCTATATCTTAAACCGTGGAGGTGGTCCCCTTGGTGGTGTGCATCAAATTTCCTGTAGTTGTTGACTTGATTGGATAATCCTCCAGATACTGGAATTTCCATCTGATCCCACTATAGTCAGGAATCTTGTTGTCTCTAAGTCATTTCTCTCTTAAACTAATCAGCTGAACTTTTGCCAAGGAAACCATAAGGTTTATAGCTACAATTCCATGATCCTATAAATCTTTTTAGTAATTAGGCAGGAATTAAGTAACTATGGTGTATCAATATTTGCATGTGTTATCTAAAATTTCCTTCCTACAATATAAATCACTCTTCCAGAATATTAAATTTTGGTGGTCTTATTGAAATCTATTTTTTTGCAGTATAGTTCTCTTTAAAAAATACTCAGCCACTACTATATGTTCAGCTCCTGCATCTCACATGAAGTGTGCATGTGTATGCACACCTATTGCATACACACATCTATTTATGTTTATGTTAAAACATAAAAATGTTCAAAACTAAAGCAAAACTAACAAAAAAAATTAAAAAAAATCCCTCCTTAACTTAAAAAATGCTGAGAGATGAAAATGAGTTGAATAAAATGAAACTTGCAGAAGTGCAAGCAGCTGCCACGAGTGTTCTGCAATAATTCATATATTTTATTGTTCTGTTTTGTTTTTTAGATAATTAGTTGGTGGCAAAGGAATAATCATGTTGCATGAAACATTGTGAATTTAATTTCACAATGAAAGCTGTACACTGTATATACTGTGAGTTAAAAGGACAAACAAAGTCTGTTAAAGGGCCAGGCCAAGGAAAAAAAAAAAAGGAATTTCATGCCCAAAATACCCTGCTGATATTTTTTTTTTTCCCCTAGCATAATGTTGGTCTACCTGTGGTTTCAAAATCAGCAATTCAAGATCTTTACTTTGGTTTATTTAAGGTTTAATTTTAAAACTCTGTTTAACATTGCTTTGGTGAGTGAAAAGATCAGGGAATGAACTACCATTTTGATGGAATTGTCTTTCAGTAGAACTCATGATCAAGTATTAAATACTCTTACTGCTTTCAGTGGAAATATTCCCCTAAGCATTAAAGTTAAGTTCTCGTGTAAAATTCCAGATTCAGACCCTTCACTGCTCTGAGGGAGTGAATAGCACCCTGCTGATGGAAAAGAACTCGAAGAGAAAGAAAGAAATCTCTGTTGTTCACAGGCAATAATGCAAAGACAAACAAAAAGCACATTCACACACACAAGAGAACCACACGAGTCCTAGACGATAACAGCTAAGCTGAATTTTCACATTCCCTTTCTTTTTCCCGTTTGTGACTTCAACAGTAGCTATACCCTTTCTATCTTGGTGTCACCAGCATTTTAAATAACACCTGTCAGCAGGCAGTTCATCGGGAGCTCCACAAAAAAAGTAGTTTCAAAGTTGTGCTAAAACCCCACCAGGTTCTGAGGCGCATTTGTTTTGTTAGGAGGGGATGTACGCTCAGGCGATAAGGATCTCACACCCGGGGAGGCAGCTCCGACAGACAGTTGTCATGGTGTTATTTTCTATGGACAGCTTGCTTGTTCAAGTTGAAATGTCATGTCTCTGTAGTTTTAAGGAAGGGCAGGGGGCACGTGTCCCACCAACATGCTCCAGCGGGGTGGAAGTCTCATTTGCCTGAAGCCCGAGACTAGTGCTGTTAACTCTTCAAATGTCAACGCAGCCTCCAAGAGGCAGGTAATTCCTGTGTGTTTGCTGTGCACACTGGAGTAGAGCCATTGCTCAGCCCTCTCTCTGTTTGCAGAATTTGGGTGGTTTCCTCGCGCATTTCTCATCTTGTCAGATGAACGCTGGCTTAGAAATTGGTCAGTTCTTTTCTCAGCCAAGTGGCTATATGTTTATTCCATTCTTGGATTGAAAACAATGCTAGAAAGATGTTTGCAAAAGTAGTTTTCATGCTTGATTCCCAGTGCACTCATAATCTCAATTTGGCATAATTTAGTTTTATACAGAAATGTAAGATCTGTTGAAGGTTTTTTTTCCTTTCCTTTTTTTTTCTTTTTTCCCCACCATTTGAAGGTCCAAAAATCACAATATTTTGCTGTAACACCATTACATCTCTTCCCATATCAACAAATTGGTTGACACACCCAATGTAAACCCTAGACATCCCTTAAGTACTAGGAGGCTACATTGAAAGTTTCCCTGTAGCCTTGTCTTCCCCAGGCTGAACAATCTCAACTCTTTCAGCCTTGTCTTCATAGCAAAGGTCCAGCCCTCTGATTATTTTTGTGGCCTTCTCTGAATATACTTCAATAGATTCATAGTTTTTTTCTTGTCCAGGGGACCCTGTAGCTGAAATACACTAAAAGTGTCTGGATGCTTAGCAGCACAAAGAGGTGTCTTGTTTTTTTCCAAAACACTAGAGTACAAATAGTTTCAAATCAACATTTAGACATTAGAGCATGTTAAAAAGTCTCACCAAAACCTTGTTGTTTTAGATACCTAACAGTTTCCATATCTTCCCTGGGACTCCAGAAACATGATGGAGCTCTGCTGAAGGCCTCAGAATCAAGCTGCCTAATTCCTGTCCAGAAAAAGGTTGCCCCTTTCTTTTACAGACTAGTATTTGAAACAGAGTTCCCCTTATAGTAATCCTGTATATAAAAATACTTGGCTTTCATCCCTTTGACTACTATACAGCTCTTCCTATTAAAACAAATAATTGATACATCTAACTGGTTTCAGCAGGGAAGGAAAGAGTAGGTGGTCTCATTAAGAAGCCTTGTTTCACAAGAAAAGCATTTCTCAGTCTTTGCCCAGTGATATAAATGACCTTTGCCATGGAATTAATGAATGTATAAATCTTTCATAATATATTTTAATGTCCTGCTGGTAGTAATCTTTAGTATAAAGCAAAGCAAAACAAAAAGATTTTCAAACAAGAAATTTATTATTAAAAGCATTCAATTCTTCTATTTTTAT
>JAWWTY010000088.1:67785481-67804144 GCA_035222235.1 Margarornis squamiger | reverse complement strand
ATAAAAAGCATTCAATTCTGCTATTTTTATTAAAGAAACCTTGAAGCATATTTTTTATTTTTTTTTATTTTATCCTCTATATTATATTAAATAATAAAAGATCACATTTTTTTTTCCTTAACTGTCAAAACAACAACCTATCTCCTTGTCCTACGTAGGATTATATCTCCAAATGAAGATGGTATACTGACTTTTCACTCAGATGTATGTGCCAAGCATGCCCCCAAAATAAAACCAGAAGCTTCCACAGTCTTCATAGAGTTCTGCTGTGAAAGTTGTGTGAGTTGCACAGCTTGAGCATTTTATTTTCTTATATTTTTCAAATCTATATATCAGATTTGCACCAGAAAAAAAATACTGTCCTGGCTAAGATTCCTGGAGAACTCTGCACTACATCTCTGTACTCAGAACAAAGCTGGCAGGCATAGGACAGCAGTGATGCCTCATCTCTTATCTACTGCAACACTCACACCAGAAATGCGAGGTCTGATTCAAGACACGATTTTATTTTTCCCCATCTGACTTAATTCAAGCCTATGTCTCTAAACTCCTTGGTGAGTTGATTTTTTTGTTGGTTTTTTGTTTGTTTTGTTTGTTTGTTTTTTGTTTGGTTTCAGGTGTTTGTTTGTTTGTTTGTTTTTCATTCGTGCTGTTGTGCCAAAAAGAAAGACAGATTTGTTGGGTCAGAGACAGACCGTGTCTAAGTAACATGAAATTTAAGATACTTGAGTAGAAAGTCCTGAAATCTGATTATTGCATAAAGATCTTATTTATCTAAATATTAGTGGACTGCTGTTTATTTGCTAGCTATGTGCTATACTTAATTCACCAAACACCTTCGACACACATTAACACTGAGAAACCTGAATTTTAGTTCTTCAGTGTATCCAAAAAGGAAAGTCTGAAGACAGTAAAGCTCTTTCCTCAGTTTCCATGGTGAATAGTTAGGAAACACATTGCCTGTTACTGCCAAAACCCCTCTCCTGAAAAGAAGTGAAGACCACAGGAAGAAGGTGCAAATGCCCCACCTTTTATAGAATAACTTCACAGGCAGAATCCAGGAACTCAAGCTTCAACCCAATAAGATGATATGAAACTGAACTGAGCACCTGTTGATTGGGCCAGAATGAGCAGAAAGAGGTGGAAAACCCTCTCTCTCCTAAATTAGTTAGAAGCGAACCACATATGTTCTGTCTCAGCAATACTGCCTGTTTAAGTCCCCTTGTGCCAAGAGAGATATAAATCTCACCTCTTCTAATTCCCAGGATAAACACAAACTATTTTAAATGAGGAATGGGCAGGATATGGTGCCTTCTCATGGTTTTGAAGCTTTGGCACCAAGGAGCAGATAATTTATAGGTTATAAAATCAGAGACCAACTGTTACTCTTTAGTTATATTAGTCTGTAGTTGGAATAGTTACCTGCCAGTGGTTAATTTACATTTTAGAAAGACTGTAATTTATTAATTATCTTTATTTGTTTAAATTTTTTTTAGATAAAGTATTGGCTTTCTTTCTCTTGCATATAGATCTCTTGTTTTCACTTCTATACTTTTATCATCCCTCCTGACTGTTCAAGGATCTTTTACTGGAAAATGAGGCTAAATACTTAGAACCAGACATATATTACCTTATCTCTACCCAACCTTGCCGCTTATGATATTGTTCCTACTTTTGCTGCTCTCTTTTATTTATGTGACTGAAGAGCTTTTTTTGTTATTTGTTTTAATATACTTTGAAAGGCCTAACTCAGCGTGGCTGTTGGCAATTCTTACATTATTTCTATACTTCATGACCTCTAAGGTGTACCTTTATTTGCTGATCAATCCTTTTTTTCCCTCAATTTCTCGTAGGCTTTATGCTTACTCTTAATGTCCTTTCTGAGGTGGCTATACATCCAAATGCCTTTGCAAACCTTTTCTGAAAGTTTTGTTCTCACTTGCTTGATGTGCAAGTTTCAGATAACTTTTCACTGCTGACTTAAAGAGTTTGGAGGAATCTGTCACGCTGCAAGCCCCTGAACTCATTGCTTCCATTGACTTCAGTTGCTTGTTCACGTAATTTGTCAAAGTTTTCCCTTTTGAAATTGAGTAACCCAGCTGAGGACCTGCTTTCACTTATTTTCCATTTAATTCTTATCCAATCAATTTATGACTGCTGACTGCAAGGATATTTCAATATTATTATTATCATTATTATTAGTTTCAGTAAGTGCACAGATTAGAGAAGTATTTGGCAAGCTAGTTGAAGCAGGAGCAGTAATTCCAGCTGGGCATCTGGAAATCATTGTCATGTCCCTTGTGAGTGTTGAGATCAACACTACTTCTTACATTTGTCAAACATTTATATTTATGGAAGTCATTGAAATTATTGTGCAAATGCCACATTGTCTTGCCATCTAGATGGTATCTATGTATTTGTGATACTGCTAATTGGTTATAAATACTTATAAAGAATGATGTTTTAGGATAATCTGAATGTTCCATTCATGATTCACAGCTATATTGTACATATGCATATTCAATACTGTGAAATAAATGGGGTTTAATGCAAAGTTATATATGGTAAATATGAAAGACTTTGTCTTTATCAGACAGTCTTGCTGCCTGACTTTGGCTTTGGTTGGACTGAGAGAGAAAAAAGTTTGCCTACAGCATCTGAGCACCATAGTCAGTTCCATAAGGATCCCAGTGTAGATGCAAGGCAAATTCACATGAAGTGGTTTCTTTCCTTTTCACTAAATCACTGATATGGTCATACTCAGTGCATTTGCCTTCCCACAGAACTTTCAGTAAGGTAGGATTCATCTAGCTGCTGATGTTGTACATATGCAGAGCTGTGACAAACATCTGAAATTCTTGAAGTCTGTGGAAGGAATCAAACATTTTTAAAGGACATCATGCATCTTGTCCTAAAAGAGATATTTAACAGGAGACTGGTGACTGGTGCTTAAAATGCCTTATTTCTTCTTATTGCCTGTGGAAAGGACCTAAAATGCCTGATTCTGATTATGTTATATGTCTTGTAGACATCTAAAATTAGATACTGTGAGCCTTTCTCTTAATTTTTTTCCTTTTTCTTCTTACTTATATCCTTAGTTACCTGCCATGCTTATGTCTACTTACAAGTCTAGCTCTAATAAATATTCCAGCTTTATTTAAATAACTACTTGAACACATGTCCTGCAACTTCTGCAGCAAGTAATTTTCCCTGTCACCTTCACTGTTGTCATGTCCATTGCTATTTAATACACCATTACCAGCTTTTCTTTCTTGTCCATGCTTTTAAAAAATGCCAACAAGCAGGAACACCACTCCCACCAACATCTGTTAAGAAACCATACAAACAAAGTAAGTCCCTAAATTAACAACAGTCAAAAAACCCCAAACCTTTATTTTATTAGACTTTGTGGAATCCCTTTAATTCTTTGAACTTGAATTTGTAGGACTTCTTTTTAGGTTCAGCCTTTTTTTAAGCTTGTGTTTTAGCTGTCGATAAGCTGGTTGAGAAGTTGGGCTCACACAGAAGCTTGCAGGGGCTGCTGTTTACTGAACGCACCCAGCCCAGACAGAGCTTTGCAAGAAGGACCCCAGAGCAGGTAAGACTGCCTGGCTACAGACAAAAATGAACACTCACTTACCTGCAAAAAAAAAAGGATTTATTCTTTTCTCACCAATGAATAGGTTGAAAGTTTAATGTTTGGTCCCTGTTGGCATTTGAATACAGTTTTGCTCTTCAAGAAGCGTTTGCAACATCAGGTATGTTGCTGTGTCGCCTTGCTTGCTGTGCTGTTAACTTTTTTCCATTTTTATGGCAGTAAGTCCTACCACCAGTGAACTTTTACCACCTTTAGGATTCTTGAAAACTGAAAAACTTTTAAGATATTGCAGTGAAGGAGTCTTCTAAATGGCATCTTTTTTCTCTCTCTACAGATTGTTTCTATTCAAATGTCCTTCAGCTGGAAAACATTTGTGGGGAGTTGAGAATAAACTTGTAAATCACAGAAAACATTTAATTAAGTAGCTTTGTTTGGGTTCTATCTTCAAAGTCTCTATTGCTTTACTTACCCAGGGAAAGGAAACAAAGCAAATTTAATTGATCCTACAGCAATCAAGAGGCCAGTCAAGCACTGACACGATGGAGGTGTCGGAATGCTAGTAGTTCAGCAGACCTATCTTAAATTAATTTTTCATTAATAAAAAAAAAAAAAAAAAAAAAGATTGTTTTAAAAAGTAGTAAATTCTCTTATCTCAACAAATTGGTGTGAAAGAGGGGGAAAGCTTGGCAAAAAATGCAGAAGTGAAATTAGGAAACTAAAACAACAAAAAAGATAATTAGGCTAACAGTGTATTGGGTAGGGTTTGTCACTTGAAAAACTCATCCACTGATTGACATTTTTGGAAAAAAAAAATACATTAAGGGAATGTGAAAAATTCCCTTGATTGGGCCAGAATAAAATTTCCATTTTGTTTTTTTTTTCAAGTCTTTCAGCCTCATGCGTTATCCCATCTTCAAAAACATTGTAGCTTCAGTGACACACTATGGATATTTACCACTGAATCAACAAAGAACTGAACTTTCTGCTTCTTTTTTTTCTGATTCCTCCACAGCCGTTTTGCTCTTTGTGTGTGTGTGTATGTATGTTTTTCTTTGCTTATCACTTGTCTCTGAGATCTACTGCACTGCATGGTTATCAGCATGATAAGAGGAGACAGCCTGTCTAGCTCTGCCCAGTCTTAAAAAGACTGGTAAAGAAAAGGGGCCTGACTAAATAAACCAGATGACATCCCAGACCTGGGAAGAGAGCCAGGGTCCAGAGCAACATCTGCTATGGCCAGGCTGCCAGCCTAAAGCATCCATCCGTGACTGACCAGTCGCCTTGGATCCTGAGAACATCAACAGCACTTTATTTCCCGTACCTTTGTCATCCCTTGTTTTTTTCCCCACCGCTGTCTAGTGTTTTGACAAAAGCAAGGGAAATGACCACAGTTCACAACTCAACATTAAATGTGGAAAGCAACCCTTCTCTCCTCACTGAGGAAGAGTATTTGACAAGATAAGAGGCTTTAATGCCATCCGTTATTCTAAATAAAGGAATCTGGCACATTTTGGCACATTTTCAGTATGTACATTTTTCATAGCCACTCAATTTTTGGTTTAAGATATGTTTTCATTCTCTGTGTGTTTGTGGTTAATTTATCCTATTCAGGGACAGATGTATCATGGATTGAAATAAGGAGGTTTTCTCAATGTGGCTTTGAAAACAGTGTGTCACTATAGGGGTACCATCTGCTATACTAGGCAGAACCCATATAGGAGATCTAAAGCCCTGCTTTCCAACTGGTAAATAAACACTTGCTATTCAGACTGTGTCTAAAAATCGTGATGAATTTTTGAACATATTTTCCATCAGCTGAAATCCATAAGTCATGCTTGACTGTTTCTGTGACAGAAGCATCTTAAGATATTTTTCTGTTTTGAGCTAATTTATTCTATCTAAACTAGGGGAAAAAAAAAAAAAAAGTAAGAAGCCACCTCAAACTTCTTTCCTCTTTCATTTTTTCTCATGGCAAAAATGCATAAACTGGATATTATCCCTTCAGGAATGCATGCAGAGAATACGGTGGGTGGGCGGTGGAGGGGGGAAGAAATATATGATGGGAGTAGAGGTGAAATAACTTAGTTACAACTTTGATCCACAGAGAATTTCCTTTGAGATTTTTTTTTTAATCCAACTCTTCAATTTTTTTTTTTTTATTTTATTTATTTTTATGTTTTTTTTTTCCACTATTGGTGAAGCCACTATGCTCTTCACTGTGGACAAGCAGGGCAGCAGGACTGTGGGATGAACCCCAAAGAGTGTTTGCGTCATTCAGTCCCAGTGCTGGGTCAGGCTGCCAGCCAAGGCAAGAAGGACCAGGGAGAGAGAGCTGTCACTTGCATACAATCTCAGTCAAGAGACACCTTGTGGAGAGTCCAGGTAAGTTGTGAACCCATCCTTGGTGATACTTGAAAGCCTGATCCAAGATTCCCTGAAGCCAATATAAATACAGAAATTGTTTTCAGGGGGTGCTTGAAGCAGCATGAACTTGCCACACTGAAATAAATGGGATTGAATCAGTTACAGGAACTTGAAGGGTGAAAGGAGGGACTCCTGAGGGCCTGAAAAGTAATAAGAATAATCAAAAAGGGGGAGACAGAAGAGCAGGAGCTGGGTGGCAGATGTTTGCTTGCTTTAAAGAATAAAAGGAGCAATCACAAAAATCGATAGTGAGCCTTATTAAAGGTGAGCTGGGTGCTTTCATTTTGATATTTTCTTTGGTGGTAGTAGGCTTAGATACCTTACAGGTCAGGTATTTCAGACCCAGCATCTCTAGAGATCACCTGCTTGTATTGCAAAGTATTCCCTCCAGAAATCTGCCACTTTAAAATGTACTTTCTAGTTCTGAGTTGGGGGCGAGAAGAGAAAGAAAGAAAAGGGAAAGAAAGGGAAAGAAAAGGAGACAGAGAGAGACAGAGAGAGAGGAGGAAAAAAAACAAACAAAAAAGGATGAAAAGGAAGAAGAGGCAGGGAAAGAGGAAGAGAGGAAAGGATGACAAGAAAGGAGGAAGGCAAGGGTCTCCTTGTTCCATGGCAATGTATGTCTCCTTATTTTCAGTTTTCAGATTCATTCAATTTTTCTCTTGGACTATGTGCTCCTGAGCAATCTGTACAATTTCCCTAAGGTGAAAACCTCCTCTTAGAGACCTGCAGTGAATATTATCCCTGGGTCTCAAAAATGCCAATAAGAGAACAAATAATATTTGTTCATGATAGTCTTCAGTGCAAATGATGACTGATTAGTGTTATGTGTGACACCAACAGAGACAGTAATCAAGGTTACTTTAGCATTGATTTTTTACAGAGGTGAAGCCTCTTTGATGTATTACTCCATCAACACCTTCAGAGCCAAACTTTGCACATGAAATTAATCCCAATTAATTAGAACATTTGTAGATAGTGCTGGGCCCTTTTATGTTACAAAATAAATATTAATTCAGTGGCATTTTTTTTCACCTTGTGCAGCTTGTATGGCTAGGAAGGGAAAAAGAACCCTATTGATCAGTGCACTGAAATATGTTAGAAAGTTTTGGCACCTGAGGTAGTCTGAGAGTCTGCTTGCCTGAAATCAGCTCAAGGCCTAAAGGAGGAATTCAAGAAACTGCTTCCAAATTGCATTGGCTTTACTAGTACATTTAGTCATGGAAAAAGTATCATTTCTGATATATGAAAGGGGGTAAAGTTTCAAGTTATACATATTTCCACAAAATATATGTAAAACAGTGGATTGTAACACTTCACTGCAGGGAAGTTGTGCTATGAGTTCACTGATCAGAAGTATCTTTGCAATTCAGAAATGTGTTTTTTCAGGGACATCTTCTAGTATTACTGATTTTTTTACTAGCCAGCGTGATGACTGAATATCTATGACCTATGTTGAGCTGTCTTCAACTGATCTCCTTTGGAGGGAAGAAGCCACGTGTATCACCTCTACTCCTTTGAAATTGACCCAAAAACCTTTTTGCTTGTGTGATACCAGTTTCTTCTGATTCCCAGAGTCTTGGGCTCTAATTCTGATTCCCAGATGTATACGGTATGGGACTGGGAGGAAAGATGAACAAGGCAGAGAGGATTCCCATTACTTTCTAATTGAGACATTTAATACCTGATGTTGTAATCCTCCCCTGCTGGTGCATATTGCTTCTTCGTACTGAATGTATAGGGAACTTTGCCTGTGAAATTATACTGGGGTCTCAGCTTAAGCTATTGAACCCACTACACTCAGGCAATATAGTCTTGAACCCACTACATTCAGTCCTACCTCTAGATACAATCTCTTATCTTGATTACTGAAGTGTGAAGAGGGTTCGAGAAAATGATACAATTTTTTTTCAGCATGTGTTGAAGATGAGAACTGTGGCTACAGTCAGTCTCGTTTTTCACTGAGTCAAAAAATACAAAATAAAACCCAAACTGACAGTTAAAAATATTCCACTTTAAACATCAAGTAAGTTGTCAAAAGTCTGCGTAGGAAAAGTAACAATAAAGAGTCTCTAACTTGATTAGGCTCTTTGGAACCTCATCAAAGGATAAATAAATGAGTGTTTGCATTATTACAGTAATGCTTGGATGGCCATGTCCTCACCAGATTTAGTCATCACATAACATTATCACAGAAAAAATAAACCCTTTCTACAGCCCATTGTTCTCTGAAAGGAAGAATTTGAGACTATTCTCTGCTCACATCTCAGCGTAAGATGTCTGAGTGGCACCAGCAAGGAGAGCCAATGAAACAAACATTGGTCCTATCCTGGGGAGGAAATGCAAAGTGATGTAGAGTAACAAGCTGCAAGAGAAGGTGACTTCAATGAGCCTGTGCTTCATTCTAACTCAAGAGAGTAAAACTAGCTGGGGAGTAAACTCCCAGGGACCTCAGTGTGCATAGGAACTGGTGGCTGAGGCTTCTGCTGCTGTGTGATGACAGCTGTGGCAGGGGCTCTGTAGGAGCATGTGCTGCCGCAGGCGCATAGTCAGCACTATTAGCATTTGCCTGAAGCAGCAGTAACTCCTGCTGGAATACCTGTCCCTGTATGCCAAAGATTGTCAAGGATCCTCACTTCTCCAAACTCCCATTCAATACCTCATTGTTATTGTTATTGGAGTCCAGATAAAGATGAAGGATAGGACAGCATGGAAGCAACTCTAACAGGCACCAATCTACACCAGTCTACTTATTGTCAGTCTGCTTCCTTAATCAGTAGGGTGAGCCAACATGTTTAGTTGAAGAGCAGAAGAAAGGATCTGGTCCAGCTTGCTCTACATTGACTACTCATTTCTGAACACCCAAGGAATCTCACATAGAGGATTTGGATTTGAATTCCTGTCCCTTGACACTAAGTAGAGAAGCAGGAATGGAACTTGTGTAAACTCTTGGAAACTGCAGTGGGGTCACACTGATATAGAATGAAAGTGAATATAGAGAGGTAGAAAGATGATAGATAGTCTGAATGTCCACCCATATTGACTGAATCCTGCTGGTAAAAGATTCTGAGTCTAGTTACATGTTCTTTCAACATCCAAAACAATGAGGTCTGTAGGTAGCAAATGCATTACTGCTGATAATAAGGATGATGAAAGACAGGGATATATGGTCTGAATTTCCTCAGTATCATGGCAGTAGACCTCTTGTTAATTTTGTATTGTAAACCTCTTGTTAATTTACCTCTGATTCATAGTAGTGTTAACGAGCAGAAGCATTTTGTGCATATATACATCATTAGTATTTTGAGTGTATCCTTGTCTTTGGATTTGCATGTGAATATGAAATAATTCTATGCAAGTATGGGATGGGATTTAATTGTTTTCTCAAACAATGTATCCTTATCTTTCTGGAAGCAGTTCAGACCATCAAAGAGTTGTTGTTGATGAACTCACTAATTAATTTCCAATACTTAACCTTGTATTTTGCTTCATTACTGGTACTCTGTTCCCCCAAGTTTTACATTTGGTATCAGAAAGTTCATTTAGAATCCAGTCAATCTTTCAATACTAGCTCTGCACTTTAAATTTTTTATTCAGTGAGGATGCAATGGGAATAATGTTTGTATCTGTCAAGGAGATGCATGAAAACTTGTGAGTTGCATTGTCTGGAGAAAAAACTCCAACCAACCTAAAAAAACAAGACCTAGGAAGGCAAAAAAAAAAAAAAAAAAAGGTGGATAGAATAAAATTAAATTACCAAGTTGACTGACTATTATGTAAAAATAATTTATAGGCAATCAACAAGTTTATAAAAGCAGAAAGCTGAAATCCTTAGATGAGGATTTATTTTAAAAATTACTTACTAAATAATTATTTTTATTGTATTTTATTTCCTTTAATGCTTTAGTGTTTGCTTGCATTATTACCTTAGAAGGTCAGGAGATAAATATCTTCAGAAAGAAGTGGCAATTCAGTGTTTAAATGTCAGTCTTGCATCTGATGATCTCATGCCTAAGCATGAGGTCCAAGACACCTGGATTTCCTTCTGAGCTGAGGAGTGCTTGGAGGCTTCAGTCCTGCTCTGTAAGAGGGAATGATGTGGAGAAAACCAAAACGTGTTTCATGCTGTTCAGTCCCCTCCCCTCTAGTTTGTAACTTCACTCTCTGAAACCAATTCATGTAAGCAAAAGGGTCTAAAAGCACACAACGAAGCTAATTATTGAACAGAGCAGCTTATGGTTTTGGTGGATTCTCTTTCAGTGAAGATCTTTAAATGAAGATTAAATGCTTTTTGTTTTGTCTACAGGAATACGTGATCTCAGAGTTGGAACAGGATCAATGTCAGGAAGTGCCCTAGCCAGAATTATTTCAGAGATTATAATACATCCGCTGGCCTAACATTTTATGAATTCTTATTTTCGCAGTGTGCATCACTACTTTGTAGTTCTTCAAGTATATGGATTATGAAGACTATTGTTGTTGGTGACATTAAGCCTTCTCTATGAACAGTACATTTGTGCAAACTGGCTGTGTCTCCTCAGTGTGGCCTGGGAATTCTTCTGGGCTTTGGGTAAGGATGTACATCTTGACTGTGATTTGTCTGTAGGTAGGAAAATATCTGAATTCATACCACTGCTTTCACTCTCTTCTTTCTCTTCTGTGCACTGATTTCACATAAGGAAAAAACCCAGGTAATCCAGCAGGGCTGAAGTCATGGAGGGCCTGGCCATCTTCCCAACCTGGGTAATTTGGGGAATCAATATCTGTAAGCACAGCACTGGCTATGCCACAGGTTGTTTTAGTTTGGTCTCCATCCAATTATAACATATTTTTCTGTCTTGAATATGTAAGTGTCATCCTGTTTTGTCTGTCTTTGGGTTCTTCTATTATATTCTCTTCTAAGAGACAGAGAGAACGCCAGACCTCCTGGATCTGGTTGTGTGGGGTTTGATGTAAACATGTAAGGGATGCCACAAAATCAGTTTTAGTACTCTATGATGTCTAGACAGTTGGGTAAAGAAGTGAGATGACAGGTCAGTTGGAAGGAAGAGAAAAGAGTTGAGAATGTATGCATTATGATTCTGATCATCAATCTGAAGAACTCATGTAGAAACTCCTACCAGCTTTGGTATTGAAAGACAGTTTAGGAACAGCCTGCAGGTTTTCAGGTTTTCACTTAAAAAAAAAAAAAAATGCCATTAAGATGTGGTTGTAATATCAAGAATCCTTGTTTGTTCCATTCCTGTATGTGAGAAAAATGTATTGTCAATATGTTAATGGCTCTCTCAGCAGTTCTTCTGGGGGTTTTTCGCAATTTCCTAAAACCATTCAGTGGACATGACTTCCCTTGGGACTTTATTAACTGCTGATACATTTTTTTATTTCAAGATATTTTGCAGTGGAATATATTCCATACTATCAACCACACATACTATATGTCCGTTGTTTAAATTTTGCATCTCAATATTTTCATGTTATGAGAAAAGAGACATCTCAAGACTGAATTCATAACACATCAACTTGTGACTTTGATTGGTTGCACAATACATGTTTACTGCCTAGCAGGGATCATGAAAGATGTCACTGTATCCCAGATATTCTACATCTTCATGGATATGGTGGAGAGGAGAAGACATGAACTCCTTTTAAGGAATAGGAACAATTTCCTGCTGGTACAGAAATGATGGCTGATATCATCGGTGGACATTCTCTTCAGCTGCTGGGTTTGAAGACAAAGTTCTTTTTGACTTTCACAGTATGATGCCACATATGTTCTGGGAGAATAAAAATATGTAAATGAAATACTAACTTTCATTTTTTGCAGTTTTCCCTTGAATTTCTATGTTTTAAATTGGGTCAGGTAGAAAATTATTGATTCTGTCTTCCAATTTTCACCATTCTAGAGCTTGCCTTACCAAGTTGGGAGGGCTTTGACAGTTCCAGCTCCTCAGCAATAGAAATCCTGTTAGAACCATAAAACTTGAGGCAAGATCAGACACAGCTGTCCCTCAAGATTGAAAGGCTCCAATCAGATGGAAGAATTGGAGAAATACCCTTTTGTCTTCACTGTTTTATTTATTTTTTTTATTTTTTTTATTTTTTTTATTTTTTTTAGTATTTAGAGTTGATCTTTATTGGAAAGAAAGCAAAAGCATTCATATTATGAACTTGGATGCTTGAAATTGCACAAAGTGAATTTCAAATAGCGTATTCATTTAGAATAATCTGAATTTGCAAATCATGCTGCATTAGTAACTCCCATAGTTTACAAAAGGGAATAATATGGCAGGAGGGATGTAATTATACAAAGCAAACAACCAAATGAACAAGCACACATTCAAAGTAAAAACAGAAAAACAGATTACCATGGACTCTGCAAGATCCTCATTCAGGAAAACAAGTTTCACAAAAATAAAGAAATTCAAATGCCAACCATATGAAATAATAAAAGAGAAAAGCCAAACTCAGCAAGTTAGTTCTTTGGAATTAGATAAATCTAATTCTATTGTTCCCCACCTCATGCTGAGTATAGTCATCAGCTAGGACTGTTTATTGGTGCCTAATGACCCACTGCTGTCCATGAATCAGTTTTACTAATACAGGCATAACTTAGTAATTTCTTTCCCAGTCAAAGTTTTTACATCTTTGAGGGATGTTTAACTTTAAAACTGTCCAGGAATAAAAATTCAAGAGGCCTTATCCCAGTGTTTAACTGAATTTGGAACAGATTGCCTAGGAAGTTTTCATTATTGCTGTTATAGAGAAGCAACTTCTTATGTGTTATGAATATCTAAATTAACCAGAAAAAAAAAAAAAAAGAAAAAAGTGCTGTGTCAGGAAGATCTAGAGTTTCAATCATAGTCTCTCACTGATATATACACATATATATAATTTGTGAGTTATAGAGAAGCATATATATATCTAAATATGATATATATGCATATATATATATATGCATATATATAGGCAGACTGTTTACCTAGTTGTGCAGTACATATCATCCAGTTAGCTCTAGAGTTATGAGTCACAGGTCTCATTGCAGAAAAAGAAGAGAAACCCCTTTTGTTTTAGTTAGCATGTATGCTGTTTAGTATATTGATACATGGTTTAGAAGAGGAGCTTAACAATAAAATAATTTTGGATGATGCCTGAAAAATCCCCATTTAGGAGTGACTGATCTGAAATGGCCTCTGAGGAACTGTAGGAAGATCTCACAGCACTCACTAGTTAAGCAACAAAATGGCAGATAAAATCCAGTAGTAATTAGCGCTCATAGCACTTGGGGTCAGCTATGCACGAGATATTTGGGCACCTCATTCCCACAGCCTCTCAAGATTTTTATATCATTGAATCCTTTGAGAGTCCAGGCCCAAGTAAATTGCCCAAGGTCACACAAAAAGCCTGTGGCAAAGTGAAAGATTCAACCCAGCTTTGCTGAGGCCTCCTACAGCAACTTTAAGCATAAGGCCATCTCTTTTTGTCCTTCATCATGCTTAAATTTTGGACCTCTTTGCAATTATCTGTAGACACCAGTAAAATTCCATGACACATGGCACTAAAGAAAATATGTCTCTATTTATCCTCACTCCAAATAAAGTAAAATATCATCCAGAGCTTTATTCTTGCTGGCAGGGTTCTCCCAAAACCCTCTCAGCTGCACATTTCAGACTCAGTATTTAATACTCGTGATGCAGTTCCATTTCCATAATTCAGCTGTTCAATCAAGGTCCTCCACCTTTTTAAATGTGTAAGTCATAAATATGAAAAAAAAAAAAAATACTGTGTGCAATCTTTGCTGACTGAATTAAAAGTCTTAAACTTTCCATGCTATGAGGACTGTGAAGGATTTGGCAGAAATGGTGCTAACAATTAAAGCAGCCAGAGACAGATTAAATTTGCTGATGACAGCTCATTTCTGAGATGGTTACAGCAAAACTCTGATAAACGCTTATCTGAAATTCACAGTTTTGATGAGGCTTCTGCTTGTACCAGGAGAAAATGAAACACTTTAAATAGCATGTGATCCTAGGGAAAGGTCTGCTTGGTATTGCAGAGGGAGGCTGCTGCAGTTATGATTGTGAATTATTATAACCCTTTGTTTTCACAGCAGGAAAAATAAGTCTAAACTGTGTCTTGTAAGTGAAACCAAGGACAATTTCCATCTCCATAGAAAGTTTTCAATGTTTAAGGAAAGGGTGGGGAAAAAAAAAAAAAAAAGGAGGGGGGATATATTTGAGCCAACAGAAATGTGGTGGTTTTTTTTTTATATTTTTCCACACATTTAATGGGAGTAAGCCATCTCGGAATGTACTATGAATTCCTCAGATCCAAGGGTAATAATGTATTGAATTGAACAGCCCTGGCATTACTCTGGTGTGAAGTGCATCTGCACACATGAAGTGTTAGAGGAGAAGCAGCTGGACCCTGAAGTATGAACTCAGTTGGTCTGAATGTCTACAGGTCTGTTGTGGTTCCTGCACCAGAGCCCTGTGTCACCAGCCCCATAGCTCTCTATAAGACTTTGCACTGGAAAATGTAGCAGAAAAATTAAAGCACTGTGTCTGGTCCCTTGGGCTGACCATGAATATGAGGTTTTAATCAACTCCAGTTGTTCTTCAGATGTTTTTTCATAGGTGAGAAAAAGTAAGGTGTATGTCTGGATCATGCCACAGAAAAAGCCAGAAGCAGGCAGAGACATGTAATTCCAGGCGGCAATCAAAGCCATGGAGACATTAAATGAAACAGAGCTAACTAAAAAGGAACTGATGGAGAAAACCCCTTTTGCACACATGGTGCAAATAGACAGTGGGACTCATTGTCAGAGGACCAAGGATTTAGGCACAGTCTTTAAAGTTATTGGCACTTAAATGGCTAATGTATCCTCTGGAGGGTGTTTTTAAAGGACTGTAAGAATAATATTAAATGTCTGTGACAGAAATGAGTAGGAAGGATATTAAACAGTATTTTTTTCAAGTCAGAGCAACATCCAACTCAGAGACAATAGGTAGGGAAGATCTGTGGGGAATAAAACCCACCAAAATGCTCAGCTTTGTCCACAAAGACATACTCTATACTTTTCTTTAAGTGGCCTGTTTGACTCTGGCCAGACTAAGCCAGGCAAAGTTTGTGCTTGTTAAATTAAAAAGATTTGAGAAAAAGATTGAAGACGCAAGAAAAAGAAGACACAAGAAAAAGAAGAGGAAATAAGGAGACTAGTAGAAGAAGAAGAAGAAGAAGAAGAGGAGGAAGAAGAGGAAGAGAAGAAAATGAGGCAATAATATTTTTGAAATGAAAACACACAATTGGTTAAAGCTGTAGCATACAGACACCACTTTCTTGTACTGCATTTTATATATTAGATTACTCACACAGGGATTTAACTAGATACATATCTTTTATTAAAATCATATAAATAAAAACATGTTCTTCCACCCTCCAGCATGTTTACAGATGCATTTATTTATTTTACAATATTCTATTTAATTAAAGATCTGCTGTTACAGGAATAAAACTTTCTGAGATATTTATACTTCCAAGATAAAATTGGGCAGGCTTGCAGTGACACAACTGACACCCAAACCTACAGTCTGCACATATGATTTGTGCAGAAGTTGGCTATTGCATGGCTGTGTTATCTGCTAAACAGGGGCTGACAAACTCAGCACTCAGTAAATTTGAATATATTGGTGGCTGTATCTTGGTAGCTCCTTCCCTGTGTAAACAGAAGGATTTTTATTTTCTGGGAAGCCCTTAATTTTTATTCAGTGGAACTTGGGCAGCAGTGCAAGAGGAAAATTCAAATGTTGATGTGAACTTTGGCTTCTTTGTCCCTCCAGAGAAAACACAAGGAGGAAAAATTGAAGGAGTCAAGCTTTGTCAGAGCTCCTGGCCCTCAGTTTTTTGGGCTTTGTTCTAAGACTGCCTTTGGCTCATGAGTTAACCTGTCCATGGCAAAGAGCTTTTCCACACATCCCAGTGGCCATTCACTGCTCTGCAATTCTGATAACTCTGCATCAAGGTTTCCTCTTAGATCACTCCAGACAGGGATTTCACACACTTTTCAATTATACAAAATATACTACGTTTTCTATTTTTTTTAATAACTAATCAATTTTGATTTTCCTGTGGGTGAAAGATGATTTTCTCCTGTAACATTGCTATTAGCTTCCCACCCCCTCCCCCCAAACATTGTTTTTGTAAATGCATCTAGGCTTCAGACTTCTGTTTGGAGCTAGTACTCTTCAGATTACTTTGAAAACAAAATTTTTCTTTTGGACATTTTTTGGATACAAAAGTATATGAAGAACACAAAGATTTGGTCTTTATTAGAGACTAACCAAATTTTCCAGACAAATGTAAATTTCTAGTTTAGTGTACCCCATATACTTTCTTCTGTACATCAGAAAATCAGAAAGAACAAATTGTATTTGCAAGTTGAGTTTGTTTTCAGAAAAGTTCAGATAGAGATTAAATTCCCTTTTAAAATTACTTGACCTCTGAATTCCTTTTTTTTTTTTTTTTTTGTAACTGTGAAAAGGAAACAAAAGAACAAAAGAGAAATCAAAATTACAAACTGAAATTTACAAAGACCAGCTTTATTACATGTCAGAATTTGAAATTATCTGTTCTTTTTGCTACTTCTGTACTGGAACACACATGACCAGAGCAGTCACATTTTCAGAAGGAAAATATCATATTCATTTGAGGATGGACATCCGCCTCTTGTTGCAGTTTCTTTGTGCGTCAACATCCTTTTATTATAAGGAGAATAGCCAAGAAAAAGCACATATATGTGAGCAAATGCAAGAACTTAATATTTTTTCTTTTTTTTTAAATCAGTGGTCTTCATTGCATCACAATGTTTTCAGTCTCTTTATTTGCTGCTGTTTATGAATGGATAGACAGTAGCTCAGAAGCCAAGTGATGAGACAAATGCATATGAATGAAATAACAGTAATCAGTGTTAGTGCTGAAATAAATATTTGCATCAGGTTCTGATGGGCAAGTGCTATAAAAATTAAATTACAGCTAAAATTTTATTTTCCACTCAGGTTTAGGGGTCGTTACCCCAGTAGATTCACTAGTGTTAATAACATCACAAAATTTTAGAGTTAAATTTTACTCTCAGTGTGTGACACTGTGGTTGGAATAGCCCTCTTGCTAATGATGAATTACTATGATAACAGTGGAAGTTTACTGACACCAAGGTAAAAATAAAAATAAATTAAAAAATAGAAATAAAAGTGAAGCTTTCTGAAAAGGATCCTGGTCCAACTCTCATCAAACTCATTAAAAATACTGTGATTATCCATTTTGATGGAATTTAATACACACAAAATATTTTCTTCTGAATTTGTAATGCAAATGTAATTTTTTTTTTTTTTTTTACATTTTGCTGCAGAAAGAATCATAGAGACAAGATATCAGCACTTCATGTATTTTAGCATCATTACTGTGCCTTTTAAAATAAATGTCAGTTTTATGCTTTTCAAAAATTATTGGTTGATACGTTGAGTTCAGCTTTGTTAACACTGCTTTCTCATACTGAAAAATACATTTGCTACAAAGAAATATTTGTCAATTTCATTCTGCTAATAAAAACCCCAAATATTTACCTTTTAGCTAAAGCATCTAGGATGTCATATTCCTCTCTACCACTCTGTTTCTCAATTACACATTTTAGTTTAGATCTTTATTTTCCCTTTTTTATTTTATTTTCCTCATTTTTTTTAAAGGTTTTTCACATTTTAGTACTTTATCATTTTCTGATTTCTGTATGATTTTAAAAGAATAAACATATATTAAAAAAAAATACAAGAAACCCAACCCCAAACCAAAATAAAAACATAAATATTTTGAAACTTCATTACTTTCTGGACACAGAAGAGATTTTGAACAATTGAAGATATAGAGGCATTGCCTTTTAAATGAGCTTCATGGCCAGATCATTTTTCTGAAAATGAAGAATTAGAAAAAAGCCAGAAATAGCAGATAAGGAAAAGAGACAAAAAAACCACAAGCTGCAACTTTATATATTCTGCATTAAAACAAAACAAAACGAAACAAAACAAAAATCCAAAACCAACAAAACCCCCAAAAACCACCACAAACAACGAAAAGTTTAATAGGAATCAAAGGACTAAATTATATGTTTTGTTGATTTTTTTTTTTTCCTTTTCGTTAAGCCTAAAGTGTAAATGAGTATTTGTTTTAAACAGGAACACTAAACTGTTGTTTAACAGCTAATCTGTGGCTCCAGTGTAACAGAGATCAAACAGGTGAGTGCATACATTCTGAAGAGTTCTTGAAGAGAAACAGTAGAGTGCTGTATGTGTTCTGTCCTCTTAGGGGAAGGCAGGTAGAGAGCTTTGTTTATGTGTTTGGTGGGGTGGGAAGGGAAAGAGATAAAGCATTTTTTAGCACATTATATGTGACACCCCATAGTGAATAACAGAACTGCACTGAACTTTCTTTATATTATTTTACATTGTAAATTCGCATCTTATTTGCTGCTCTTAACAAAATCCCTTTCAGACCTTTCTGGTGTTCAAGGATATCAGATACTGACATGCTATTATATAACTTCATTGAAATGTTATTTTTCCCAGATAATTTAGTGTATGATGTTTATTTGGGGGGGG
>JAWWTY010000088.1:67774070-67785295 GCA_035222235.1 Margarornis squamiger | reverse complement strand
TTACATGCTTTTTTATAACTTCATTGAAATGTTATTTTTCCCATATAATTTTGTTTTTGATTTTTTTTTCCCCCCCCCCCCCCCCCCTAGATCTCAACCTCATGTAATTTATATTCTTCTTTCATCTGCATTAGCAATACTTTCCTGGCATAACAGAATTTGTCTGCTAATAAACTAGTTTTCAAAACCCATTGAGTTCATGACTTTCTTTTTCTCAATTGCATATGTTCTTTTACACTTTTTTTTTTTTTTTTTTTTTTCCCCCTGGATGTCCAATACATATACAAGTATGGACAGTCAATACTATATCTATAATAATAAATAATGTCCAACGTTCATAAGCTTTACAGGGCTTTGATCTGTTAGTGGGTTGTACCTCATTTGGGGGATTGACAGCGAATATTACCCTTCTCTTGATTTTCACAGCTGATACAATAGAAGACCAGAGCTCATATAATACCTGATTTCCCAAGCTCCCAATCTTATGGATAATTGTTGCCCAGAGGGGAAATTTCTTCCCAGGCTACATCAGCAAATGGTAGGTTTATATCACAAAACATGAGGATTTATGCTCCAATCTATTCCATAGCACTATCAGACTCTAAAAACTTCATTTGAGGAGCAGAGTTAATGTGCAGTTAGCAGTTTTACTGTATCTCACCTATTTGTTCAGAATTTAGTGAGATCTCCTAAAAATATAAGTAGGACTGTAGCAAGCAGGCTTTCAACCTTACTGAACCCGAGCAAAGGAGGAGTTTCAACAGTATATGACCATACCATAGTGCTTCTCATATCCTCAGAAGATCAATCTGTCAGTTGCTGCTCATCTTAACAGTGTGGATCAATAGACATTAAAAATAAGGGAGGAAAAAAACAAAAACACACAAACTCAACATGAACTTTATTTCCCTTTTTGCTGACATGAGAGCTGGGAAAAGAAGACTTAGAGTAATGTCAGTACCAAATTTGTTAAGCCACTGAGACTGGCATGGCTGCAGAGATACACCTACTCATTGAGGCTGAGTAAGAGCAGTATGGATGTGTTTATGAGCCGGGCAGAAATGCTGCTTTTCATCTTCACCAGCCTTTGAACTTGCCACAGCAGTGACTTCAGAGGCTAGTCTGGTGCACTGGACAGTGGTCTGCAGTGACTTTATCAAGTGATAACTACACAAAAGTCATCTCTTCTGTTTTCAAAAGGCTAAAACCAAAGTGTCTGTTCTGAACCAGCCATGTGTACTACCTGTAGAATCCATGGAAAGACACTGCCAACTCATCCCATCCCTAAAAAGCCAGTGGGATGACTGATCCTTTCAAGGGCTTGCATGTCTTTCTGTTTGCTATCAGGTGACCAGGTAGGAACAGATGACTCACTTTCAGTTAGTGAAACTTTAAATTAGATGATCCTTATACATCAAATATGTTCTGTTGCACTAACTGGCTGCACATGTTTGCTTAGATATCAAATATTTCCAAAATCCTGTTGCAGTCAGCAATACATCTTGTAAAGTACTACCTAACAGAATTGGAAATACTGGAGTCTAACCTCTGATGAACACAACAGCTTTAAGTTTAATCTTCCTTGTTATCTGCCTCTGACAATAGCAAAGCCAATCTGATTTTGTTCATTTTCTTCATTTCACCCCTGCTGGGGATGGCACCCAGCCATCTGCAATGTTACTGAGTTGGAAGGCAACCAATTCAAGACTAACTGAGCAAGATGGATCTGGTAAGAAACCACCACAGAAGGATTTTTGTCACCTTTTGTCTTTTTTGACCTCACCACCTCTGATTTCACTATGCAACATAGAAGGGAAGAAATCTTGTTGAAATAAGATTATAGGTAACATCAGGTCTGTGTAGAAAGACTACACTGCTTGTCTGACACTGACTGATTTATACTGGCCCTTGTGTTTGAAACTTGGGACAATCCAGAAAGAGAACTATGACCTTCTCTGCTAGGACAAAAATTCATTGCCAGAAAAGCTCAACATTTTAAAAATCTGGTTATTATTTTTGAAAACAGGTATCAGAGTGAAAGTTAAGGTAAGAAGATGCTCAGTCTTACAAAATAGCCTCTCTCAAAAAAACCCCATGTCCTAAAAGAGACTGAATCCCAGTCCATTGCACAGCTTTTCTCATTATTGGTGCTTTAGTGAGATGACTTTTTATAGCCTGTGATTAAACTCCTTTTTCATTTAAACTCTTCTGCAAAGCAGCCTGTCCAAACCCTTTGAATAGTTGTAGTGATACTGGTTTCCTTGGAGCACCAGTTCATTTCCCCACTTCTGATCTAAGAAGGAGGTCATCTTCACTAAAAAAAACCCCAACCAATGAACCAAACAAAAACAACAAAAAAACCCTAAACAAACAACAACAAAAAAAAACCACAAAAAAACCCCCAAAACTAAAAACCCCCACAAGACTCCACATCCACTCATTCTATAATAAAAATATATCTATAATATTGATATTTATTAATAGTATCCTCTCTGCAAATCTGTATTAAATCAAAGTGCATGTTAATTTACCTTACCTGTTTCTCTTGGCAGCTCTGGTTGCCTCACAAATTGCTGACACATCCAAACAAACTAAATTGATTGGTGATTGCTGCTTGATGGTTGCCAATGTGCAATGCAGAAGAATCCATTTTAGTGTTCAAGACATCAAGTTTATTTTCCGTAACATACGAATACTCATATTAAAACAAAAAACAACAACAACAACAACAAAAAATGAGTTGGGAAAAGAAAGTCAATAACATTCTGTGTCCTCACACATAGATGCTGTTGAGTTTTCAAAACTAATGGTTACCACTGCACTTCCTGTGAAGACATCAGTCTAGGGTTTGGGGTTTTTTACTACCAGTTTCAACAAGTTGTGGTCTTCAGTTTACTAAGTGCAGCACCATTCAGAGACATCACTGCAGACCAGTCCCTGCAGGTTACTGTCCTTCTCATTGCCCTGAAGAAGCTTCGGTTTATGCAAAGGAAAGCTACTTATACTGACAGGGTGAGGAACAGAGTGATCATCTCATTGGCAATGTGTGACAGAGAAGGATTTTCCACTTTTATCCACCCCTGTTCTCATATGCCCTGGTAAATTTTAGTCAAGGAAGTTAACACACACCAGCTCCTCTCTTACCTGGTGTTAGCCATTATTAATTAAACACTGTCAAGGTTGTTTAAACCAGCCATCAGGAAGTCAGGGTCTGTCTCCAAGAGAGAGAAGCAACTTCAGGTCAGTATTTTAATTCCCAGGAAGGAAGTAATGTAAAAAGGCAATATAATTAATACAAAACTTTCTATTGTACAGGCATTGTTTGAAAAGCGTACAGTGTGAATGAGCTTCTCGTCTCCAAAGCTGAGGAAAAGTTTGTTTTTCCTTAACAAGGGTAACAATGGCAGAACATGTTAGTACATGTTCTTATTCTCCTTTTAGTATATATTAATTACTTCAGGACAAGCATTCTAATATCCAGATAGAGCTTGAAACTTTCATTCTTCCAAACTTTCTTAAACTGTTCCTACAGAAATTGTGAAACTTCTCTGTATGGTACTGTGCTGAAAGCTCTTGGTCACATTGCTTTGGTTGACTGTCTGCTTGGTGTCAGAAGGAAGATAAAAATTAAAGAAAAAGAAAAAAAAAGGAACTGTGCTCTTTAAGCAAGAATGTTCATTTTAAACATAGGCTTTTGGCACTCACAGCCATTATTTGCACGGAACATGAATATTATGAAGGCAGATAGAAGAAAGACATATTCTTGATTCCTTTTCCAGTTTATTGTGGCTGCTGAAGATGCTTTTTGTGATAGAACAAGGGGCAGTTGCTTTCAAGAAAATTTATTCCCTGGAGGCTCATTTATGCTGGATAATTATGTTTGCAGTTATTTTAAGATAAAGTTCATCATGGAATGCTATATTCTTGTAAATCTACAGTGACACCTTCATTATCTCAAACCCTACAAAGACATTTGGAAGAAGATCTTCACAGTCCCCAATGGGGATTTAGTGTAAGACTCTCAATAAAAATGCCTAATTTCCATCTATGCTTTTCTGAAATTTTGTCCACATGAAATACAGGTTTGCTAAAAAACCCAAAAAAACCCCAACCAAACAAAAAATATTGCAGAGATATGAAGGAGAAAATAATGGAAACAAGGTCTTTGCTTTCAAATATGACACATATCGTCCTTTCTATTGCTCTAAGTTACAGATGTAACATGGAGAGCTGTTACGTTTATAATTAAGTAATCAGGAAATGTGTAACTCATTTATAACATCCCAGTTGTGCTGTACTTGTTAATTGTTAAACACAAGAACAGGAACAGTGACTTTAAGGTTTTGTGTTTAACATACAGTTTGGAGATTTAGAGTATGGGTTTTTTGTTTTTTTTTAGTATTGGTTCTGCCAGACTTTCTAAATGACCTTGAACAAGTTACTTCTTCTTTTCTGCCTCCATATTCATCATGTTAAATGAAGGGATAACTACAAGAAGAACTAATTATGAGGATAAATTTGTGCAGTTGATATGTAAACTGTGTACAAAAAGGACTGTGGAGTAACTGCACAGAGAGAAATAAAAAGAATCCAATGTTGCTGGCATAACTGGTGTTACTACAGTACAGGGGGAAGAATCTGACGAATGCCTTCAGAACACATATAGACTTTTTATTCAGTAGCAACACATTTGGGGTTTATTGTTTAGAGATAGTACAGCCACATTTCTTAAGAGGAGTCTACTTTTTTGGATAATGTTGAGTCTCTTTCTGATTACACAGCTAAGGTCATGTACATCATGCCATCATGAAAAGATGTTCGATTGAGTAACATTTCCTTGTCATGATTTGTGACAGGAAAAACACAGGAGGAAAATCTAACCTGAAACAATGAACTTGTCCTACTGCCTTAGTTTAAAAAGACAAAAATCACATGTGAATTCAGCAAGGCCAGAGTTTTCCCACACTACCACCTCTTGGGATTGTTTACTGGTTCAGAGAGTGCTGAAGTTTGAAGTGATGGGAGGATGGTCAGTCAAGGTAGGATGAAATTACGGATAGAGTTTAAATGCTTCAGATAAACACTTGGAGGTAGACTGTGATTTCAGTAATACAGTTCACCTCACCTCACCTTCACCTCACAAGCCTTAGTCTACCCCATGGTCCTCCTCGCTTCTCAACCGTGTGGTGTGTGATCTACAGACCCAGGTACTTATCAGGAACGTTTTTGATGTGACTGCATGGAGTCTATATTTTTAGACATATTTATGAAGAAAATCTTCCCTGTGAGGATAGTGAGAACCTGGCAAAGGTTGCCCAGAGAAGCTGTGGCTGCCCCACCCCTGGAAGAGCTCAAGACCAGATTTGATGGGGCTTGGAGAAATCTGGGCTAGTGCAAGGTATCCTTGCTCATGGCAGTAGGGTTTGAACAAGATGATCTTTAAGGTCCCTTCCAATCTAATTTATTCATTAATTCTATGTTCTATAAGGGGGGAAGCATTCTATGTTCTCCTACAGGGGGAAGCAGTGCTGTTTGTATTCTTCTTGCCTGTATATTAGTAAAAATTATCTCGGAAATGGCTGACTTTACTAATGTTTCTCTTGTTTGTTTTACATGACTGTCACTTGCATTGTGAGGTCACTAGTGCAACTAACAGATGGTGCAGCAGGATTAGCAGCCATGAGGGGTAGTTTACTAACAAAGGAGGAAATAATTTTCAGGATTTCCCTTGCATATTGCAAGCTTTTTCTGTTTTTCCTTTTTTTTTTGTTTTTTTTTCTCCCACCTCTTTCCTTTTGGACAGACTTCATCTCCTTGGCCTCAGCCTCATGGCATTTTATTTGCGCATGAAGATGTCCAACTCTAGTAACAAATCTATTTTACCTTCTCCCTCTGGACTATATTAGGGTTAAAGCTTTGGACAGAAAGCAACACCAGCTGGGTTATCTCTGCTGCCTGTACCCCTTGTCGTTCAGGATGCTGTTACAGGACGATATTTACAGATCTCTGAATTGTTGTCAGCCTTAGTTTCTGACTGAACACCACCTTGCTGTGTTATTTAGTGGGCTTGGCACTGGAACACCGTGAAATCTCTCCAAAGGAGATATTGCTAATGGCCCTAAGACTGAATGTGCTGAACAGAATACTGAATCTTATGGCATAAGTATCACAGTGAGCTTCCAAAAGCTGTGATATTGGCAGCATAAGGACAGGGTAAAATAGGTGGTGGAACAACCATTTTTTGTCTGGCTGCTTTGACTGCAAGGAGCTGCTTGCCACAATGTGACAGCTCTATTTTTCAACAAAGCTCAGATTCTATGACTTCCTCTTTGCAACTGTAGAAACTCATCAAGGCCCAAAAACTGTAGTCCATATCAAACAGGCAAGAAGGTATGCATATGCCTGACTTTTGAGTTTATGTAGTTCAACAAAGCACTGAGCAGCACACTGCAAAACAGTGAAGATCTGTTAAAAGAGAGGGAATTTACACAGATAGGGACATTCCTTACTGAAGTGAGTTGTCAGTGTCATCAGTGGTGCTCTAAGTGGTTTAAAACCAGTTTCTCTTTTTGTTTCTCAAAAACCTTTTGTGGAGGTGAAACTGAGCCCTTCTAGACTATATTGATGTCAAGTATGAGACGTACTCCTCATCACTGAACATGCCACAGCTCTATATTATATCTGTATTAGCATAGAAATAACTGCATGACTTCATTAGTTATGCAGATTAATCACTGACTTACCCTAGTAGGCTTCTGTAGGGGACTTCATAACTCACCTGTTCATAAAGCAGTAAAAAAAAAATTCCAGTGGACACTTCTAGATGTCCTTTGTCAGAAGGAATCCACTTTTTAGGGGGTACTCCATCTGAACATATTTTGGTGAATCCAGTGTTAATTCTCATTGTCATGTTATTTATTATATCAGGTTCAGATATTACCGTAGGCACTGTCTAAACCCATCACAGGTCCTCAGATATGACATTTTATTGTTTCATATAGCTATAAGGAAATAAAAAATAAAAGGAGTTATAAAAAATATTTTCTCAGAAGGAAGTGACTGTTTTGCCCTGTCAAAGTAGTAAGGGAGTATTAGCGGACCAGAAAAGCAGAAGCAGATTCTCAGGATTTGGAGCACTGGATTTTAGCAATATATTCCTGTGGTGCCTTGGGTAAGTAAGCAGATTTGACTGCATCTCTGTCTACTAAAGAAGAATTAAATACTGCCTTTCATGAAGGACTGGGAGACCCAGTTCAGGAACTTCTTTCTCAGCCTTTACCTAAACAAGATGATGACAGGGAAATAGCAACAATTAAAAAAACCCCAAACAAACAAAAAAACCCCCAAACAACAACAACAACAACAACAACAACAAAACCACAAAAAAAACCCCAACCACAACACAACCGCCCCCCCCCCCCCCCCCCCAAAAAAAAAAAACAAACAAAAAAACCCAACAAACCAAAAAAACACACCTTTTTTCTCTGGATAAAAGAGTTTACTTTTTAGTTAAAAGTATCATTATGCTGAATACCTCCAGGCAAGGCTTTCATAAAATATGTGCATGTGTAGAACTTGCAGTGACAGAAGCTATGTCTAAACATGTTCCAAATTCCATTGTAATTAAATTTGGTTCCAGGAGCCTGGTGCTTCAGAGCACCAGTATTCTCAGCGTCACTCACCAAAGCCAGCAAACATCTACTCACTTTTTGACTTACGTAGCTGCCATTTCACTCTCAGGTGTATTTTACCTAGGAAACAATCTGCCAGCAACTCAGCAGTTTCAGTGCCGAACGTGTCATAAGTTGCCACTTACAATGGAGACAAAGAATCCTTAGATCGTTACAAGTACAATAAGGGAGCTACTACACCATGGAGCCGGGATCATTCTGAAGGAGAGAAAAATAAATACTAGAAAGAAGAAAGTGTTTTGTCTTTTTTATCTTTTCTTATGCCCTAGCCAGCAGTAATATTCAGTAATGTCACAAATATCCAAAAGCTTGGACACCCCAAACCCCCTGACTGCTGAGTGCACATGGGAAGGGAATGGTTATAGTTTTAGGAATTGCTCACAATATATGTTTATTTTTACATTGTGGTGATATTGTTACTATTGTTTCTGATCTTCTAGAAAACAAAAACGGAAAAGGAAAGTATACTGAAGTAAAGAAATTCTGGATATTTAAGAAGCAGATATGATAACTGCATATCTATATTTTGTTTTGTTTGTATTCACTGACACATGAAAAAAATGCAGACAAGTGTTTCCTACTGAAAAAAAAAAATCTGAGAAACAGAGGTTTAAGAAATATTTTGATGAAAAATCTCTAAGCAGATGAAGAGGCTACACTTTTAGTAATATGTTTAATACTTTCACATTTGCTTTCTAAAAAGATATTTTCTCTTCCAGTCTGTATGCGAAGGTATGCATTGCAGAATGAAACATTACTGCATGGTGTATATAAAATAAATTAAATCGCATGTCAATATTTAATACATATTTGAAAGAGGCAAAATTCAGGCATTAGAGAGTACAACTATTCTGATAAACTACAAAGAGCCAAAAGATGGATTTAAGCACTGACACATAATCATCTATTCTATTTAATTATTATCATACTTATGGCACATGTTTGGCTTATGCTGAGAAGCACTCACCCAGGCAGTCCCCAGACAGCAACAGTGTTCCCAGGTGGCGACATGAGCCATGAAATCCTGTTGGAGGATGGACACAGAGGAGAAAGAATGTTTAGAGGCGATTACTCAAAATGAAACCATTGGTCTTGATCGTTTCTGTTTTATAATTGCTATAGGGACAATAATTTTAAGTTCAGCCATGCCATGAAAACTCTAGAATTGTGCCATTTCTTACAGGGGTGAGACAACAGTTGACAGCAGGCAATATATCAGTCCTCGTGTGAGGCTGAGAACCTATACATTTGCAGTCAGATGATGACAAGACAGACAGTCCCCAGACTGTCATAGCTGGGATGTCACTATGAGTCCACTTTGCTCTGTCCCCATGTGTGACCTGACCTGACCTCACACAGCCTTTTCACTCTCCATTCCTTTTCTTCCCTGTGCAATGCTGCCATCCTCCCTCAGATTCCACCAGTGACTGCACTTCTGCTTCCAGCAACTTAGTTGAACCATTGCACATCACCTTGTAGATAGTCCTCTCTGCTGTAGATTACAAATTTGTTCAATGAGTAATAAACCCAAATATTTAGTGAACTATAACACTGTATTATTTCAGAAGGAAATGCTGACTGATTTCAACAGAAAGTTCCATTAAAATGAATATATTTGACTTTGCAGCCTTTAGCATTAATTAGCGACCAATTTGTGTCCAAATGACACTTGAAATTTAATCATAATATTTTTTAAAGAACTTATCAACAGGAGTACAAATACCAGCATTTCCTCCTGGACAGGACTTTGAACAACCCACTGAGCTGGCATCAGTGTTCAGGACAGGACTGAGCTGTAGAATGTTTGATTAGAGAAAACTTTTCAAACTTAGTCATAAAAGAACTTGGAAAAAAAATCATAAAGGCAGATAATATTTCTACATCAGTAAATTGGCAAAGTTCAGTCTCTGTAGGGTGTCTCTTTTTAAGTCAAAACTCTCCAAAATCTCTGAAGGAGAACCATTACAAGTTCAAGAGTAGAGTTTAAAATTAAAGGTTTTATCCTAACTGCCTACTTTTCCATGGACTTTTAGTCTCTAATCCTCAGTATAATGCTGCTGGTCAAACACTGGAACAGACTTCCTAGACAGGTGGTTGATGCCCCATGTCTGTCAGTGTGGACAATGCCCTTAATAAAATGCTTTGACGTTTGGTGAGTCCTGAAGTGATCATTCAGTTGAATTAGTAATTCATTGTAGGAGTCTCCCACAGAAATTCTAGTCTAGTCTAATCTAGTCTAGTCTAGTCTAGTCTAGTCTAATTTGTGGGGTGATAGCTCTGATAAGCTTCTGATAGGTTAAGGGAAAGAGCCCTGGAAGGGTGCTCCCAGAAACCAGTGTCAGAGGACAAAGAGGGTCCAGTCTTTTCCTTAAAGTGCTCAAGCCAAGGTGATAAGATCAACAAAGAATGGAGTGTTATGGAGATAACATGGCCTTCCTTTGCTATATCTTATGGAAGCACAGGAAGCCAGCCTTTAAGCCTATGTCACCTGTCTATCACCCCAGGAACTATTATTGCTTATAGCCATTCAAACTACATAAGAAAAAAAGTATAAAAAGAAATAAGAAAAATTAGGGAAAAGAACCACCATCTCTGCAGGGTAATGATCAAGCTGCCCTGTTTCCTCCCACACCTGGGACAATGAAGGGGTGAGCAGGCTTTTACTCTGTTTTCTCTTTTTCCTTCCTATTACTTTATGCCTTATACTTTTCCATCTTTACCCCATAGCTACCTTAACTCACTAATTTTACCTGGCTAACGTCTTTAACATTATACCTTGCCTTACATCTCGTAGCCCATCGGGACTCTATATTTGTTGTGGTGTTCTTTTAAAGTGCGTAATTCCTTTTAACATGTGTTTTTAGTGGGAAGCAGCTATCTTTGTGTTACAGAGAGTGTTGTGTGCCATTCTTCGCTGTGCTATGGGTTACTGGACAGGTTTAGATTGTTGTTTTAGGTTGTTGTGTTAGGTTAGTTTTCTGTTGTTAAGCACTGGTGAGGGAAGATGCTGTTTGATCCTGTATGTGAGGCTTAGATGGATGTGCTGTCTGTAGAGTATGTTTTGTGCTGGTTCCTTAGGAGTCTTTTTTTGTGCCTGTAGAATGTTTTGTGCTGGCTACTTTAGGATCTTTTGTGTTATCCATTAAACATAATCATGCAGCTAACGTTATCACTGACAACGTGAAACCCACAATAATTGTCACACCCTTGTATTACTAAAAATCATTTTGGGAACTAGAGTTTATCCAGTTTGTTTCCAGTGCTGGCAGCGATATGACAGTTAAGAGGACCTGATGGAAAAGGGTCTCTCTTGCTATTAACTGTAGTTCTCATTGGACTATTAAAATTCCTGTTCAACCAGTGCATCTGTCTTAGCGAAGGGTCCCTGTTAGGTGGAACGCAGACAGACTGTGTTGGGGGTTTAAAAGGCTTTGATATTCTGAGGACTCTTATAGGTAATAAAAATATACAAATACAAGCGAGGGTGGGACAAGAAATCTTTGCATTTCTGCCTTCCTTCCTTTCCTGTGGGCC
>JAWWTY010000088.1:67761900-67773970 GCA_035222235.1 Margarornis squamiger | reverse complement strand
CTATTCTATTCTGTTTCATTCCATTCTAATAATGTAATAATATTTTTCTAGTTGTGCAGTGTCTGTTCTTGCAGTTTTCATGAGTTGTTCTCTTATCCTCTCTGATCTTGCTTCTCACTGCCAGCTCCAAAATGAGACCACAATTCCTTTCTGATTGTTTCTGCTGTTGTTACTGTTAACATTTGTTTTCGTCAAACAATATCAAGGAATGTCTGGAAAATCAATGTTTAATAAGTTACAGTAATGTTTTCAATTTCCTGTCATCTGCTTTAATGTACATGTGTACCCTGTCATTTCTCATCACTTTCTAAATCCATCTTGTTATCAGCAAGGTATAACTTAATGTACAGCTAACTCTTTCCTGGGTGACCTTAAACATACACTACTGGGGATGCTTTGCAGAGAAGTCATTCTTTCGTTTCAGTGAAGGTGACAAAAGGAACAGCTTGGAAGCTGCAGCACAAAACTTCAGCAAGGACTTTTACACACTCAGGTACATGTCCTGGAAACAACAACAACAACAACAACAACAACAACAAAACAAACAAACAAACAACAAAAAAAGACAACTGTTTAGGCAGAAAAAAATTCATTATGTCTGCAATGGTGTGATCACTGTGTACCTAAAGAGTCTTTTGCCTTGCAAAAACAGAGTCCTAAGGCTGAGTCAGACTATGTCCCACAGCATTGTCTGAGGATCTGACCTTTAACATTCATTACTATTACTTTCTTATATCTTTTTCTCTTCAGTGACTCAACTGATGGACAGGAAAATATGAAGAAATGAGGTTGTGATGATTTACTCCAGTGCTTTCTCTCCACAAGTATTGCTTTGAGAAGTTGTTCAATGCAACAAAAGCTTGAGTAGGGAAACAAAAATAGAGGGTGCAAGAATGCATTGCTGTGGTGCAAAGGAAAGAAGTAAGGAGAGTTGCAGGAGAGAGACAAAATTAAGAGGGATTTCACTGTCCGAGGGAGACTAATACAGTCACCTGTACACATTCAAACAGTTCAGTTAGTGCTCTTTGGATTTTGCTATGCTGTCAATTCCCTTAGACCAGACAGAGTTTGCTGTGGACAATAACTCTAAAAATGGAACAAGTGATGTAGGGTTTTAGACATCTTGAACAAGAGTCCTTGGCTCAAATCTCCACCGTTTGGATGTTTCATTGGCCACTCACTGTAAGTCATTAAATCTCACCAGACCCAACAGGATGGACTATAAAAAAGGATGGGGCCACATAAATGGTGGTGCTGGCACTCAGCCCACAGTCTTATTTTTCAAGTGATTCTGCTAGACGCTTGTAACTCTTGGTTGTGCTTCCCTCCCATTCTTGTTCTTTTTAATAGCTTTAAATATAATTGCTGGAGCATGTAAATGTCTCCCTACCCAGATGTGTTAAAGACTTAGGTCAGCCTTTTTGCATGCATAAAACTCTCCAGACCCAGATTTAATGAAGACTTGGGAAATGGAAAAGGCAGAGAAGTAGTGAATCTGGGAACAAGGGCCAACCCACTCATCCTGATCCTGAAGACACCGAAAAGACTGTGAACTCCCACATAGATTTCTGCATTCAATTCATTACCAGTTGGTACTTAGAGATAACATTATGGAAGTTTTTGTTTCTCCACTTGGCTTTAATTGCCTTCCTTATTAGGATTTATCTTTCTGATATGGCAAAATATTATTTCAATAGATGCTGCAACGTTATGCAAAAGAAGTTGAAAATTATTTCCCACAGAACATTATTAATGAATGTTTATGAGTTTCAATGCAAGCAATTTAAAGGGCTGGGAAGATACCTTTCTTGAAAGCTCAATTCAACACGATACACGTTTGGTTTAAAATAAACTAAGCTTCTTGTTTGGGGTTTTCTTTCTTTTTTTTTTTTCTTTTTCCCCCTCTTCCCTTTGGAATATATGAAACTGTTCTTCAAATGCTAACTAATCTAACCAATTCTGTATTGAAGCATGAATGCATTTTAATTCACTATTCAAACTGTTATAGCAATGAATATTTCTGCATCCCTAGCAATATGTTAAAAGAGGGCTTTTTGTTGCTTTTTTATTAAAAAAAAGAAAGAAAACCAACAACAAAAAGAAACTTCTGCAATTTCTTTATACATTCTGATTAAAATTCAATTAATTCAAAACACAATTAAACCTTTCTACCACAGTTTGCAGAAGAGGGTTGATAAAAGTAAAGTTGTCAGTCAAAGATCCGATAGGGAGTAGTAACTTGTCATCTATGTAACTTTTAACCAGTAAAAATGTTAAGCTAAAATACTACATTAACAATGTACTGCTGTATGCAAGTTTATTATGAAATATCTCACTTCTTTGGTTGTTGTTCTGCTTATCATCAGATCAATACAATTTTGTTTATATGGCACCTTTCCTGACAAAGTCATCCCAAGGCATTTCACAATAATAAATATACATACAATAAAAAGGCAGTTAAAAATACAATAAAAGAAAATTAAACATTAATGTACAATCCAATCCTATTACAAAGTCAGTGCTGCCAAAGAACAGTTTGATGGCACCCAAACTTTTTTAAAATTCTTGTTTTATTGGCATTTTGAAATTTTATAAAACCAATAAAATGCATAACCATAACAAATAACAAATAAGGAATATGCACAATTTATATCAGAATTTGTCCCAGTCCAGACTGTCAACTGGCATAAATCAGCATCGCCTTGCTGACTTAATGAAACTGTAACAAATCATGATTACTGGAGATTGGATCCATTACATAATGACTTAAAAGGCACGTTACATTTCCTATCATATGGGGGGCTGGTGTTAATATTATTTGCAGAGAGGTTATGTCTTTGTTTCTTTACTAGCATCATGGAAAGTTCCCCAGAGAGTATGTATGAAACTTCATCTCCAAAGAGCAAAAAATGTGAGTAAAATTCTCTTCTTATCCAGGTTTTGAATAAGTGTTGTGGCAGGCAACTAAGCTCCATGCAGCTGCTCACTTACTCCCTGGCATGGGATGAGGAAGAGCAATGGAGGGGTAAAAGTAGGAAAACTCACAGGTTACAATAAAGACAGTTTAAAAGCAAAACCCATGTGCGACAAACCAAAGCAAGGAATTGATTCATCACTTGCCTTCATCAAGCAAGTGTTCAGCCATCCCCAGGAAAGCGGCTTTCCATCATGCACTGTGGTAACTTGGGAAGACAAATGCCATAGCCCTGAACATCCCCTCTTCCCCTTTCTCCCAGCTTTTTTTGTTGAGCAGGACATCATATGATGTCAGACATCTCTTTGGTCAGTTGGGTTCAGCTATTCCTGCTGTATCCCCTCCAACCTATCCACTTGCAGAGTAGAGTAAGAAACAGAAGCTCTTGATGCTGTATAGGCACCACTCAGCAATGGCTGAAACAGGAGTTTTTTATCATCCAAGCTAATTTTTGACCCCACGATATCTCATGTTGAAATTTTGTCCACAAGCTTTTCCTCTGTCTTGCTTTTACACAAAAATTTATCAGAGAGAGATTCACCAACCCCTACCCCCCCATACACACTGCTCATACTTTTAATGGTGCCCTCAAACTCAACACTGCAAACTGTTCTCTGCCATCTCTGAAATTGCTTACTCCCCTGCATGTTTCATTTTGTCCCTGGTTCATCTGTCTGTCTCTTTGGAGGATGGGTTACAGGAAAACTACCATGACTAAATCCAGTTCATCCCACAGAAGGCTATAACTTACATCTTCTGCTCTGTGGCCATCAGGAATGACAGTTCAGTGTAGAGAAGAAACTCATCAGAACAGTTAAGGCAATGACAGTCTTGCACAGTCTCTGCTGCATCTCTGTGGGCTGCCAGCACCTACAAAATGTGATTAGTTCAATGCATGCTGGATGCTCTTTATACTAGTTACTGACAAGAGACTAGGGCATAGTTATCCATGTGCACCAAGGCAGAGAGCCTATGTTTGAGAAAATCTGAAAATCATAGCCTAAAAACTATTTAAACAAACAAGCAAAAAATCAATCAATCAATCAAAAAACAAAAACAAAAAAAAAACAAACAAACAAAAAAAAACAAAAAAAAAACCAAACAAACAAAAAAAAAAAGGCAAACACAGTTTTTAATGTCTTGTCATGTGCTTTTTCCTGACTGAATTTAAATGCACCTTAGCGGTATGTATGCATCTCAATAGTTTTCTTAATACTAGTGGTCTTAAGCACATATTTCCCCCCCTCCGCCCCACCAAACAAGATGGGACCCTAGCCATTTGTGGTCCCATCTGAAACCAACAGAAGTCAACAGTGAGATTCACTTTATCAGATCTTTAACATCTGATTTAGTCCTTGAGACACTCTGTGTAAGCAATGGAGAAAAACACAGGGCATGATTTCTTTGTCTCAGAGAGCTGTTTTAGGGTGAGGAGCAGCTTATTTTTATGAGTTTCTCTATTTTTTCCCCCCAACTATAAAGGGAACCTATAAGGACTATAAAGGGAATCTAGTGCAACTGACTTATATTTAGATGTTTACATTTAGTTAGTATCTTCAGCTTGTACTGTGTAAAGGTGCGGAGGAGTGACTATTCCAGCCAAAGACAGGATGTTTTTTATCCAGACATTCCTCTGCTCCAGCCCTTGGGCTGTCCCCCTTCCCCATGCTTTTTAAACAAAAGCATGTCACTTTTCACTAGGTGCTAATTCAGTTGTGAGGCAAAGCAAATGACTGGGAAGGGTGTAATAATTACAGCACAATGTGATGATCCTCTAGTGTATTCCCTGAAGAAGTATGATCTCAGAGAATTTCTGCTAGGTCCTCTTCCAGTAATTACTGTCAATTCATGCTTATCTACCAGCTCTCTCACCAGATTTTCATTTTCCTTGCCTTTTTTAGTGAAGATACTGGTTCTGACAAAAAGAGCCATTTGTCAAAGGAGCCAGCATGCCAACTGTCCCTTCTCTTTCTTTGCTGAAACTATGCAAGAGATTATATTCCACTCTGAACCAATACATACCTTATCACCTATATAATAGAGCACATAATAATCAGTGTCAAATGGGCATTGGTGGTAGCAGATACAGCTATGTCATTCTCACAACCACTTCTGGACATCTTCATTTTCACCAGGGGAAATCACAAGGGGCTTTTAAACAGATCACCAGAGCTGACTAAGTAATCACAAAGTCTGTAGCTGTAACAGTCTTATATGAGAATGTTGAACATAAACTCTTCTCCTCAGGGACCATACTGGAAGTAAGGAGTCCTTTCAAGGTATGTCTCAAAAGACGAATGTTGCTTACCCATAAGACAGCAACAGATGGTTTCCTTGAGCTTCCACAGTGATGACCCTGAATTCAGCTTGGCCTGAGAGGGAGTGATAATTACAGCCTAAGTCTGGTTTACTCTCCCAGATTTTGGGCAGGAGATCTTTGACTTATAATTTGTGTGTAAACCTGGTTTAGGCAACAGCAAATTAAAATCCTCTAATGACTAAATACAGATGGATTCCTCATCTAATAGCTACATTATTTCATTTTACATTCTTAAAGGGAAAATGGATCTGGCTCATATCTCCTGTGAGGGCAGCAAAATGGACTGCTATTTAGAAGGTTTTACCATTTAATACTTGAAAGAGTAAATCTACGGGATTAAGGAAAAGTCATCTGATGTTTGCATGGGCTTTTGATAAAATCACAAGGATTGCATGACAACAATTTATTTGAACCAAAATTCCCATCTTCATTTTCTAGACCACAGAGAAAATATGAAACTCTTCAATTCTCTGAAAGTCTCCATGATCTGAGATGCTGAACAAGAGTCCTGTTCCTCTGCAATTTCTGATTTCAGTGTGAGCACATCCTAAGAATCAAGGGATTCCATCAGAGTCCATCTGTGTAATTCTGGTAATCCTGCAGCTGTGGTGATCCAGAGCACAGGACCAGGTGTAAAACTCACAAGTCCCACTGCTAAGCCAGCTTCTCACACACAACTGTGCCACTAAACAGGGTTTCATTTTGGCAATTGCATCTCAGTGTTCACAAGATCTCTTTCCAAACATGCAATATTCACCTTCTGTTGCCTGGTCACTCTTCACTACAGAAGAGAAAGAAAGTCAGTTTCCTGAAGAAATACGTAGGAACTTTCACTTTTTTATGCTTTAAACATAAATTTTGGGTTGAAGGCTTTCCATATAACATGTGAATGGTAAAGTAAGAATGAAATAGGAGAAAGGAAGAACTCTTTACCCTGACAATTTGAAGAGGGTGCTTTAGCCTTATCAGATGCTAGCATTTGCCTCAGGATTTGGGCTTATTATGAGCTTGATTTAGCTGTCAACGAACTGATCCAAAACAACTGTCTTCCCTATACTAGTTCCTTCAAGCCATATAGTCTCTCTGGAGGACAGGTCCTTTTTCATTTGTTTGTTGTGATTTGTTTTTTTTTTTTTAGTTTTTTTTTTCCTCCTCTTTTTACCTCTGGCACTGTCAGCGGTTCACCCAATAACTTACTTGCTACAACATTTTTTAATTTCCTAGTATTTTGGTGGCTGAAGAAATTCAGCAATGCCCTCTGAGGACTTGCACAAACATGTCACTTCTTTGCAAAACATCCCCTGATTTTGTCAGTTGCATGAGCTAATGCCAGTGAAACTCCAATGCTTTGGAAGAAAATCCAGGGGCACCTTGAGGGGTTTATTTTTTATTTTTTTGTAAATTTCAAGATGATTAATTATATGGGACTCAAGATATGTAAAAGTTATCCAAGTTTTCACCATTAATCACATAAATGAACAGAAAATAATTAGTTCGTAGTGACTTTCTGGCTTATTATAATCAGCCCAACTGAAATCGACTTAGCCCAGAGAGCCAAATATAGCAAGGAAAAAACCTCGAGGCATTTTTTCGCTATGTGTTGCCTGTTATCACACAGTGAGGTTTCTGTTCAAATGATGTGCCTTATTAAGGCAGGCGAAACCCATTTAAACAATGTATCAGAAATGCAGACAAGCTGCAGAAAAATATATGTATAAAGGGTATATTTTTCTTGAAATTTATTGATGGCTAAGCCTGCTAAAACTTTAGAAAATGTGTTTTCTAAACCACTGACATTATGTTTTCCTAGTAATACAATTGGGGGGTTTTATTTTTAACTTTGCAGTCACTCCTTTCTCCCCTCTTACTTCTCCTTGTAATGGACTTGAAGAATGGCAATTATTCCCTTTTATTTTATTGGCTTAAACCATGTGCTTATTAGAATAAATGTTATCATTACCCTTCTTATTTTATGATTAGTAATTTTTTATTTGATTGCCAATGCTTTTACTGTAGGCTTAAAGTCTTGAATATTACATGTGGTTGAATAATAATAAAATGGGAAGGCTTGGATATGATTCTTTCTTTCTTTTCCCTAATAAATACAACTTTAGTTCTTAGAGACCTATTCTAAAGGCAGGTGTCACAAGTTATGTTTAAATTGTTATTTTTTCCTGTCATCTATATGAATTTGAGACCTCACAATCTTTTGCATTTTCACTATTTGCATGATATCACAGGATTATAGAAACATTGAATCATTAAGACTGGAAAGTAAGATCTTATAGTCTGACCCTTAACCCAGCACTGACATGCCCATCACTAAACCATTTCCTCAAGTGCCACATCTACACATCTTTTAAATACCTTCAGAGATGAAGACTCCCTCACTTCCCTGGACAGCTTGTGCCAGGACTTGACAACCCTTTCAGTGAAGAAATTTTCCTTAATACCCAATCTAAACCACCTCTTGGAACAACTTGAGGCTTTTTTCCTTTTGTCCTGTCACTTCTTACCTGGGAGAAAAGACTGATTCCACCTGGCTCCACTCTCTCCTGTCACAGAGTTGTAGAGAGTGAGAAGGTCCCCCCTGAGCCTCCTTTTCTCTAGGCTGAGCACCCGACAGCTCCACCAGCTGCTGCTCACCAGGCTTCTGCTCCAGACCTTGCCCCAGCTCCATTGGTCTCCTCTGGACGCGCTCCAGCAGCGCAAGTGAATTTCCTGTAGTGACGGTCCCAAAACTGAGCACAGGATTGGAGGTCGAAGGACAGTTGGTAAATGATGGAAAATGACTCAGTGAGCACTGCTACCACCTCCCTCAGCAACCTGTAGTGGATCCCATTTGTCCCCATAGATATACACACACACACACACACACACACACACACACGTGTAAGTGCTGTGTCGGGTGACTTCCCATTTCCCCTTGGATTATGGGAACTCTCTTCTGCTGCCCATCCCTGTCTTCCACCTCAGGGGGCTGTGTGCCCGTAGAACAGCTGCTCTTACTGTTGAGAGTGAGGCAAAGTAATCATTAAGTTACCTCCACCTTTTTCTTATCTTTTGTCACAATATTTCCCTCCTTACCCAGTAAAGGATGGGGAAACATCAAATTGTACTAAAGTTTTTGTCTGAATGTTTGGACATCCCAGTGTCATCCTACTGCTGAGACAGACATCCTGTCAGGAGAGTTTCACAGCCAGCACGCAGAAATAAAGGGATAAACTTGGGAGTAGAGGAGAGTTGTCTGTGTCACATGTCAACTGAACTGTTATGTTGAATCAGAAAAGGCGCATAACTGAGTACCAATTCAGTCAGGACCCCAGAACTTTCTGTGGCATCAATAGTTAAGAGACAAGGCTCATGAGATGCTTTTCTTGATAGCAGTTTTGATGTGTAACTTCACTCTGATCATGCAGCAACCAAATTTCTCTGTTCTGAAAACTCCCTGGAACTACAACAGGCAACTTGGACAATTTAAATTAAAAACTTTCTCTAAAGGTAACCCAGCTCAAAGGCAGAGATGAAATCTCACACAGTCATATTTCAAACTAAGAAGTACAGTCAGTGAATGTAGATTCCAACCTTAATGGATAAGTATGGCAGAGGAACAGAGGTGGTCAGTTGCTTCAACTTCATCCTCTACAAAAAATTTGTAAATGTGAACTTTGAAGCAGCTACATAACCCCTGCACAATTACAGACACAGGCCTGTAAATGAGATTAGATAACTCGGTTTCCTCAATAATACCTACCTCTATTTGAAAAGCCTTTGTTTGTTTGGTTGGTTGGTTGGTTGGTTTGGTTTGGTTGGTTGTTGTTGTTGTTTTAATTTTATTCCTCTACTATGTAACAGGCATGTCAGTTGTGTTAGCACAGAATTTAAAACAAAGAGCAAGGAATAACCAGAGACAGTGAGATGAACTGGTGGCACCTTTACAACTAGTCCAGAAATGCTGAAGACAGAATATTCAGGCTTACCCTTCCCTGTCTTGATTTTGATATTATCATCCCAATACAGATCTTAGAATGCATTCTTTAAAAAAAATAATATCAGTGCTTAATGCTTTTAAATCATCATTGTTAAAAAGATAAAAGCCCAGTTTTACTGTAGCCATAGTAGAAAATAAAACAATGCCATTTAGTTCCCTTATAATTTGAATGAGATTTTTCCACTTCAAAGAGTTGGATTCAGATATCTGCACAAAATTTTCTGAGGAGAACAAATACACGAAGACCCCAGGAACTGGAAATAACATCCAAGTTAAAGAACATAAGAACTCACAGTCTGTGTTTCAGGAAGTGGATGCCTAGAAGCAAAAAGAAGTGTGTGTTGAAGAATAGCAAAACCCTGGAGACACTCAGTGCCATTTTGGCAATCATGAGATTTAGGGACCTCTGGAAATGGAAGTTGCATCTAGGCTTTAATTGATCCTCAAGGATGAAAAAGTCATGACTGACTGGAGAGCTTTCACTGACTTTATTCCCATCAGGAAACATATATAAGCAGTCATCAAAATGTACTTGAGATTTTAGGGTTTTTTTGTCTTCTCTCTTAATCCTCTGGTAAACCAGATGCCAATACTTACATAACCACTTCTAAAACAGCAATGATTTCTTTAAAAAGAGGCATGTAAAAATTTCTGAGAGAGACATTCAAGTCTGAAATCTGCAATGTAGTCTATGCTCACTCAGTCCGTGTTGTGACATCTCAGAAAGCTTTTTAACTCTGGGTATGAGATCAGACTGAAAATTATAGGATTCATGTGAAGATTCTGTGTTCTGATACCAACCTATGCAATCCTGACTTTGCCATTTTTACCTTTCTGCTTTTGTGCCCATAGTTTGTGTGTTCAGACTAAACTCTTCTGGTCAATGGCATCCTCTTATTATACTTGCACAATCCCTAGTACAAAAGCAACTAGAAAACAGCTGGAGCCTCTAACCATCAATAATATCAATGATAATAGATTTCTTTTCTTTAAACAGCAATTCACATACATCAAACAGAGTCATAACATAAAGATTTGTAATAAAATAATAATAAAAAATTGAAATACTGTTGCTAATAAAACATCTCTTCAAGTAATCTCTTTCATAGTCCATGTGTATGTGTGTTGGTGAATGTGGGCATGTGTGCCTCCAACATAACAGAGCCAAATCAGATTTTGCATATTATATCAAAACAGATGCAATCAAAGTAATAATTTATTTGTAACCAGTTATTTCTAGGCCTTTTTTTTTTTTTTTTTTTTAATGAACTTTCCCCGAGGACACACTTAAAATCGAGTATTTATTTATTTTAAATAACAGAAGAAATTTTGATTGTTCCAGCTGTGGCAAAGAAATACACTTTGATAACCTTACAATGCCACAGGTAAAAATAATAGCAAAAGTAAGTAATTAAAAAAAAAAAAAAAGCTTTGGAATTTCAGGAAGAAGTCTTTGCTGATCTTTCTGTGAGGAATTGAATGTAGTTATGGTAGAGATTTGGGGCCTCAGAAAAAGGGAGTTTGGGAATGTTTGACCATATTTCCCCATTTCTCTGTTTCTTTAGATGAACTTATTTTCTTCTGTATTGGGCAAACAAATTGTTACTGACATGAACTCTCAGCCTGCCTGGTTTGGAAGACTAAAAGTACTGAAAATATGAGAATATAATTTGCATGGCAAAAGAGGAGTTTTTGTTTTTCTTGTTTGTTTTCATATTTGTACACAAGGTGGGAAGTAAAGGAGCAGTGTCACACATTAGGTACAAAATCAACTGGTTTTTTTTCTGTATGAGGGCACATAAGCAAGTTGCCCCAGAGAAAAAAGTTTCTATGCACCAGTTTAAAAATAATTAATTTATGCTTTCATGTCATTGTGACTTTCAGGTACCTCTTTAACCTGCAGTAAAAAAGGCTAATATATTTCACAGATAGAAGTGAGATAAGAACAAAGTATTGTGGTACAGTGTGCTTGGAAGCAGCACTAAGTATGGAAACAGAATCAAAGAATATGTCGAATTGGAGGAGACCCACAAGGCTCATTGAGTCCGACTCCTGGCCCTGCACGGGACGATCCCCAAGAATCACACCAGTCTGTTAACTGTTTGATTGTACATACACCATTGCAAAAAAGTTATTTTCCTTAGAAAAGAGAGAATATTTGCAACTCAAAAAACACTTTTAATTTTTTTACCTTTTTTTTTTTTTTAATATTGTGATTACTCTGTGTATGAGGATTCATGAATTAGGATTTCATAAAATATTAATAGTTAACACTTTACCTCTGATAAATGTTTCTTCAGCTGTTTTTTTATTCTGCTTTCTAAGAATCACAGATTTAATTTTTTTCCCCATGGAAGTCAAATGATATGAAATGGCAGACAGCAGTGGAAAACTTATTATTCATTCCAACATGGCAAGACCTAAAAGTCCTCATGAGAAATGATGCAAATTTCTCCCTTCCTTGATTATACACTCTGGGTCACAGTAGTGCAACTATTACTTTTCTGAAGTTAAATTTGGTGTTTAGATACAAAGGTTTTGGGGTTTATTGTTGTTGTTGTTAAATTGGTTGTTTGTTTTAGCGGTTTTGCTTTTATTTGTGATATTATTTTATTTTTTTCCCCTTTCCTCAAAAAATCTGTCAGCTTTAAGCTGAATTTCTTTTCAGTTAATAGAAGCCAAAATAATTGAGCCCCCTTTGCACACACTGAGCAACTCCCTGTGTATCAGTATCAAATTTGGCAGAACATTTCTGCAGCTTTAGGAGCGTCACTGGAGGAGGATG
>JAWWTY010000088.1:67731262-67761800 GCA_035222235.1 Margarornis squamiger | reverse complement strand
GAACAAGACCTAGATGTGACAAGGCTGGTATATCTAACAAGTAAAATGCATGTAATATAACAGCTCCATCAGCAAAATGGAGGAGGTGGCAGGAGGCCTCGATGTCTGAGGCAACGAGTTTGTGTTCATGATGACAACAGTGCTAGTAAGGCTTATCTGCAGTAGTTTGTTGTTCAGGGAGCAGCAACAGTCAACGTGAAATTATATGAAAATGTATGTGAGAATTTTTAGTAAATTCTTTGGGGCATTTGCCCAAATTTAGTCACAGCTCAAAATCTTTACTCCCGCCTTATTAGTTTAAAGCTGTGATGGAAACTGAAAGTGACAGAGCTGTCAACACACTGAGATGTAATGCTACAGAGCACTGTGCTTCCGGGCCAGCAAACAAAACATCATATTCCAAGTGAAAAGGCATCAAAATAGGGGAAAAAAGCAACTGTATGCTGAGTATTATCACCATATAATGCTGTAAAGTAGAACAGTACATTTACTAAGGAATGCAGGGGCAGGAGCATGCATGGAGGGAGATTCTGCTCATAGTATTGCCATAATCAGGAGCTTAATTTATTTATCTCTAAATTTGCATGATGATGGGATTGACTGTTGGTAGTAGCCTGCTATTAGTCTGAATGATTAAAAAGAAGAAAGAGCTTCCCTCTTTCATAAACACGTGCATTAAACAAAGTGAGAAAACCATGAAGGAAAGACCTAATGTGTACTTCTTACACAAAAAAAGTAAGCAAGGCAAGATGAAAAGGCTTTGAAATTATATTTAATGCCTTAGCATCTCTGTTCTCCATCATAACTCCATTAAACTGAAACAACTGAAAGGATGCAAAGAAGCTAGTCTCTTTCTTTTCTGCTCAAATTCAGACCTCTCACACCTTCCAGGGCTGATCTCAGGCGTTAGTGTGTAGATTTATTGCAGAGGAGGCAGCACCTTCAGCTGCACTTTTTTTGTGTGAAAGGTCAGGAGAAAACAGCAAAATGAATGAACAGAGCCGTGGAAAACATCACATTCCCTCCTTCCACGTGCTTCAGTCAAATCTCCACAGCAGCCTCTGTCTCTAGGGTTGGAAGTGTTGATGGGAAGGAAGGTGGAAACCAGCAAAGAAACAGCGCAGCATAAGCACAGTGTGTCTGACTTCATGCCAGTGGTCCAGTGCTGGGGGCTTCAGACCTTAAACTGGTGGCCTTCCCGTGGACAGTGATAGCAAAGCTGCAAGAGCAAAGTCAGAGTGGCCTGGGACCTTTAATATAAGGAACACACAATTTCATCAGAGAATGACAGTGAGTTGGAATATTCTCAGTGACACAAATATATAAAGAGATAGCAGTATTTCTTCAGGGTCTGTGTGGGTTCTACAAAATATAACCAGTGACTCTTGACATGGGAGGCCCTGTTAGCTTGTCATGCAAGAAATGAGGTCTAGGAGTCAATCCTCTGGAAACAGAAAAAAAAGACTTGAATTTTTTCTATTAATTTTGCAAAAGACCAAATCTACTCCCATCAGAAGCCCCAAACCAGTTTTGCTCCCACTCACACATGCGTAGACATAAAATCTTGATTGACAACTTACTATCATAAAGCTTCCTTGTTACTGCCATTAGTATGTGACTAGTTTTACTACGGTGAATAACTATTTCTATTTTTAATATTTGTGCAACAAGAACCTTTAAAAAGCACCAAGACACTGAACTGTCAAGAGCTTAAACATACCCACAAAACAACACAGAGAAGGAGAGACCAATTAAAGATCTTTAAGTCTAAATGGAAATGTGAATCAGGGTATACTGGAATAATTAGAGGCACAGAATAAGTTGTCATACAAATCACTAAATATGCCAAATCTCTGGTGTTACAGCAGTACTAGTATGAAATATCTGTAGTTCCCTGGTGAGACACCAAAGGGAAAGGGAAAGGGAAAGGGGAGGATTTTGTTTACTTCCTGCACCATTTCCCTCAACGGCAAAAGTGACAAAACCCCTTTGTTGGTATCATTGCATCTGCTACAAGCATATTTAAACATAGTGGTGAAAACAGGATGATGTCATCTTTTCCTACCCTCCTCTGACAAGAAATACATTACCCAGAAGTGGAGATTAAGCTTTAGAGACTTGGTGATGAGCACATTCTGTGGAACCTAACTTTTTCTTCCTGTGAATAAAGAAAAAGAAGCAATCCATCATGTAAGTGAATAACACTGCAATCCTACTGAGGGTGCATTATGAAGGTTTTATCCTATCCTTCTTTGCTCCTGACTAGGAAGTAAAGTGTTGAAAATTCTACAGATGTAGCTTATGTACACAAAAGTACAGACAAAGTTTCTATTAAAAAAATAAATGTTCTTTCTACTGCATGATTTCTGGAAGAAAACATAATCAAATAATATCATCTAAATTTTCAAAAACTGAGCCAATTCTTTTGGCAATTACAAAGACTAGTTTGAGAACTTTAGTGATGAACAAGGCACTGTAGACCACCACCAACTCAATTCCTATGGTGTCTGGGAGTGTTTGCCATAGTTTCTTTTCAGATGTCTTAGTGATGTTACATGGTACCAGACTTTTTTCTTGTAATATCCTGTTATACTTTTCCTGCCTCTGTGTTTTATGTTCTTTAGTTAACTTTCCACAGCTAACGGATTAAACGTAAAGGAAACAGCCCCAGTACTGAGCTGCCCTGAGAAACCAAAGTACGAAAAAGTTGAATTTCACCTCTGAGCTTTCTTTGTGTTTCTTCATACGTGGCTCCAATTGACACTGTTATTTAAGAAACAAACTTTACTACAAACAGCACAACCTCCATTATTGCAGAGGTCAGCTTAAGCCTGGCCTACAGATCTTCATGACAGACATTCAGGTAACATCAATTAGCAGAGATACGATATCTTCAGAGTTTCACTAGTTCACACAAACTGAGGATATAATTCTAAAATTTTTCAAGCAAGATATCTGCAAATTAATTAAATGAAAGTCACGACTAAATAATGTCATGGAGCCTCCAGCATCTTTATAGGAGCACTTAATGAAACTTCAAGACTTGATTTTCTTTATCTGGCATGCATATGTCTATAATAATAATTAAATAAACATAATTTATCATTATAGGAATTTTCAAAACCACATAAAGTTTAGAGAACTTCAAAAGATTTTAAGGCTTCTGCTGATTCCATCCTTACACTCTTTTCTTATTGTTTCCAAGGACTGACCAATATTCTAGCATGGAATTCACATCAGTAAGGCACAAACAACCAAAAATCTGATGTTCGAAAATGTAACCTGGGCTCCCTTCACAGAGACATTGCCAAGTTCAAAAGAAATTGGGACATTTTACATTGATCTGCCATTAAGAAGGAGACCCAACCATTCTTATTGGCTGAGCAGGAAGACTAGTATACTTCAGCAGCCTGGTTGGAACGCTCTCCACCCCTCACCTCCACGACACGTGGTCACCAGGGTCCCAGAAATGTTGCAGGGAAGACCACACGCAGGGTAGGCAGGCAGCAAAGAGAACTTTATTCCCATGTGCAGGGGTATTTATAGGGGTCCCAGGGGGGAAGTGAGGTCACATCCTGGACCTTGGGAGACAGAGGGTAGGAAAGGGTTAACAAAAGGCAAGGGACAGGGGGCAGGGGAGGCTTGGGCCAAACCGATCTGGCCACCTCCGTGCATACTAATTTGGGTGTAAACAGACAAAGACAGTGGCATACAGGATAGATTCTATTTTAACAATGAATAAAACTTTGCCTTTTAAACATTATGGTGAAGCTTTCTGTATCTTCTGAGGCTTACTGCCACAGTATACTAGCCTAGACTCAGGACTGGGTTTTTGAGATGAAATAGCTTGATTAATAAACCCCATTCATTGAATTTAGAATGATTCACGAAAGCATAACTGTTTTCCTTTTTTTTTTTTTTTCCCTTCCACATTCAATATGAGACATGTTAGCACATTTCAATGCTTTAGAAGAAAATATATCTTTGATACAAAAGATGCCAAGCCTTTAAACTTCTGTGCCATGGAAAGAGCTTAAAAACCTTGGTGATGTCCCACGATCTGGCAGCAGCACAGTATTTGTTAGTGGATGTTAAGAAGTGGACTTCATCCCACATTAGAGAGGAGAAATAACTCTACACTGTGTGCTAAACTGACCTGAGGGAAAATTCCTATTAACAGGATATAAAACCAAGAAGTCTACTTGTATTATAAAAACAGAGTAATGCAACTTGTTCCAGGGGCACTATTTGTTCACACAGCTCACAGGGCAATGAGGTCTAATTCCTCATTGTGGCATCATTGCTGTCATTAAAAAAATAAGAAATAAATGCAATAAAAAACACCACAAAAGGCAAAATAATACCTGCCTTAAAACTCACCAGATTGATAAAGAAAGGAGTGATTTCAGGAAAGGAAATTAAGCTGCTAAAGCAAAATACAGCAAGCTCTGACACAGAAAATACTCCCTGAAATCCCCATTGTAAGGGAATATTTGGCTCAGACTGTGAGTGAATACTGACAGTCTATGGTATATAACCGGCAAGGTTTAAACAAAAAGAAACCATCTGTGGGGAGAAGGAGTGGGGGGAAAGGACAGCACTCTGTCCCTTGATAGTAGACATGGATCCCTAGCAGATACAAAGCAAGAAATGACAGATGAAGGACAAACACATAGGAGTAGCATGGGATATGTGGCAGTATGTGAGAGGATTGCAGACTATGTTCAGTTATAGTGTGCTAAAAAGGATATGTACAGTAATTGTCACAGTGTACAAATGGTGCCATCCATCTCAAACACTTTCAGTATTCAGGATACCTATTTTGTGAGTCCTGGATTGTTTCACCAGCTACCTCAGCTAGGGCAGCAGCATTACTCTGTGGAAGCAGCAGCTCTACATGAGCAGAACTTCAGGAGGCTTAGCAAATACCATAGCAAAAAATGACTTTTTTTCATATTGCCACCTAGACTCTGAAGGTGATTACACTCACACTGCAGAACTGAGAGCTCACATTCCTCGTGACAGCCTTTTAGTCATGATTTTTAAGTACTGCACATAGTTCATCTCACTTCTTAGTAAGGTTTACTGGCACAGGCTCAACATTTTACTAACATCAGTATGTGGCCTACTGACTGGAGCAATATTGTGCTTGGACAGTACAGCGCGTGTCTGGCTCTGTGGACAGGTATTTTTCTAAATACCTAAATCACATTAATTGTATTTTGGGTACAAATATGCTGTTTTGGATCTAGCTGTAAATAGATAGCTCAAGGTTACATACTAAGCCAAAGCTGAGAATTGTCTTCCCCCTCTCCATGTCCAGCCCTAGGCTATACTCTGATCTGTTAGTAGGTTATGCATATTCATGTTTTCATAGCCTCAGGAACCAGGACCTTGTACAAGGCCTCAGACATAGACAAAAGTCTTCTCTTGGTGGAAAGCAACAAAAAGCACTAGAGCAAAAAGACCATATGCTAAAGAGAGGATGAAGCCAAGGGAGACACCGAGACATCTCTCAAGGACCTCCAGTGAGCTTGAAAGCTGTTTCTTCTGCAGATCTTCTTGCCTGCAGATATGCTGTTTGCCCTTTGAAGGATGAATTCTCCCTCCAGCACAGAAAGCCTGGTGGTATGGGGAAGGTATGACTTTCCTTTCTCCTTGCAGCACCTTTGTTCCATCTGTAATCTAGTGGGGCTGTACTCCCTTCAGGCTATAAAACTGCCACATTAGCATCCTGAAAGGGCCCTGCTTCTGCTCAAAGCATCTCCCTTGAGCACATGTTGATGTAGCATGTACAAAGACAAGACTCTACATACATGTAGCCCCACAGTCTTAATGTAATTTGCAAATCAGTTATTCAGGTGATTTTCCCTCCTTTCTCCTCTTCTTCACAGAGATTTATTCCTACCTTTGGATTTTTCATACTAATGTAATGGCACCAAGCACAACATGGTGGGTTCATTATCTGAGGCCCCTATACAAATTTCATTCATCAAAACACCAGCTAAAACATCAGGTCCTATCTTCATAAATTACATCAGAAATCTTAATGGAGGTGTCATTCATCCCTATTATTACTATGATGATACAAAAGGAGACATGTATGCTTTAAAAATTAAAGTCTGTATATTCCTATCCATAGTAAAACCTCTCTGTATATAAGCTTTAATATGCAAATAGGAAATTACTAATCAAACCTTTCCAAAACAAGGTGAAAGGGTTTCTCCTTTTCTTTCAACACATTGCTTTGACAAAAAAACAACTTTTAAAACACGTATTTTTGTTTCTGAAAACTTTCCAAGCACATGTGCACAGATATATTCAGGTCACATGCACCACTGATAGTCAAAACTGAGTTTCTCATTTTAATTTCTTCACCAAAAAGGAAGGTAAAATCCTAAATGTCTTCTGCAGAGCCTGACCAGATCTTCACAAAGCTTGTCAGGTCTTGGTACATAATACCTCTGCAGCCAGAGCTGCCTAATTTGGAGCCAATTTGATAAATCTTTTAAAGTAGGACTGATCCTCTGCTGGATGAAGTTATGGATGTCATGATGATGTATGATGGAAACAATATCTTCAGTGAGTTTGTATCATTCTCCTTAGAGAGTTGCCAAAACCTACGGATAACAAAGCCAACTCATAAACTAGTATCACCTTTACTGTTCTGATACTACAAAGACATTCTGGCAGCTCTCATGCAATGCAAGGGTCGAACACAACAAATAACAAAGGAGGTTGCTTTAGAACAGAATCAATCTCCTGCTTTTCATCTTAGTCTTGCAGTTTTTCTAGCAGATTCACACAATTGTCCAGTATTGCCACACTGAGCATAATTTACTCATCATGAGGACTATAAAGTGAAACTGGGGAAAATTGACTGATAGTGATTCATGTAAGGAAACCAGTGTCTATGATACAAATGTACTTGATGGATATCCAGTTGATTATCTTTGTTGGCACCATTTTCCTTTTTTGATTGAACAGCCAGGACAGATATTTTTTATAGTCTATTTTTTTTAATTATTTTTATTTTCACATAAAACCTAACCTAATCCATTCAAAATCTTGAATATTTTGTAAACTGAAGCATCACTAGCAACAGTTGCATACTGCAGTTCCACACAGGAAAATTCTATGCAAAATAAAACAGCCATACTTCTACCCTGAAATAACTGGAAGAATCCTAGTCCTAGAGAATCAGAGGAGAAGTGATTTTGGCTCAAGGGAAACTGTAATTACCCAGGAACTGAAAAAAAGTTGACCTTCACAATTATTTTTGTTACAGAGAACTATTGTTATCTATAGAAACAAAACAGAGTAGGTTAAGAAAGTACATTAATTGCTTTTATTTATTTTAGGGATCAGACTACTTGAGAACTAGGGAATTCTGTTTTCTCTGTTGTTTGGTGTCGTCTCCCTAAGCCCCAGTGATGCTGCTCACAGGAGAACCAAGGTCTGTACTAAGTGCCTTGGACAACACATCCCATTTATATGCTCCAAATAACAAAGAGGCAGCACTGTAATTTCCTCCCTCCAAGCATCATGATGTTACGGCTGGGGAAGGGGACTGACTGCTGGATGTGGAAAGAGTTAATACAGATTCCTGAAGGAAATAGGTAGCTATGTTTCTAACACCAGAAGAGTGAAACAGTCTTTATTCTCCCTGTGACCCTGCACTGCCAGCTGCAAGCCTTTCACAGGCACAGGTTATTACATGGCACTTGAGGAATGCAATAGCTCCCCTCCATTATTCTGATGAGTTTTTTTGTATTTTCCTTTTTTTCCGAGAGCACTGTGTCTTTCCCTGGGAACAAGTCACCAGGAGGGAGCTTTTTAATCTGTCACTCAGGGACTCATATAAGCAAGTACCTGTATAACAGGGTTTGTGGGATCTGGGGAAGATTGAGTTCTTCAGTCAAGACTTGAAGGTGTGACCCCCTGATTTAGAAGACAGAGTGCTACTTCTGGAGTTTACCACTTCCACCATCCTCCCCATCTGTTTTTGTCAAGCTCAAGAATTGTGCTGCCAGTGGAAAAGGCTGCAGTTCTTAATGAAATCAGAAGTGCTGGGAATTAAATCTGTGGTTTCTGAAAGATCATCAGCACTGTTTTAACCCCTTTTTTCTTTTTCCTTTTTTTTCTTTTTTTTTTTTTTTTCTTTCAGATTCTCAGATTCAGCTTTTTCTCTGTTAAAAACTTCTGAACAATTGCTTTTTTTTTCTTTGCTATTCATTTGTATTATTTGTTTACAAGGATGATCATTAGCATTTCATTTTATTTTTTTTTTAATTACTGTTCTTTGATATAATGTCAGACAGAAGTGTAAAACAGACAAGCAGACAGACATATAGCTCAAGAAATAACCAGTAAACCACAGGAAACAGCTATGGAGAAAAGATACAAATACTGATTCTGTTAGAGCAAATCTGAAAAAAACAAATGGAAGTGAATGGATCAAATTTTCAGGTGATGAAGAGTGGTTTCAATTCACAGCAAAGGATTCATCACTCAATTTACTTCTAGGTTTACTTCCAGCTGTGTGGTAAGATGACTCTGACTGGACACCAGTTTCCCATCAAAGCCACTCTGTTACTTCCCTCCTCAGCTGGGCAGGGGAGAGAAAATATAATGAAAAGTTCATGGTTTGAGGTAAGGACAGAGAGACATTGCTCACCGGTTACTGTCATGGGTAAAATGGACTCTGGGAAATTATTTTAATTTATTTACAAGAAAATCAGAGCAGGCTAATGAGAAATAAACCCAAATGTTAAAAACGTTTCCTCCCACCACTCCCTGCTTTTCCTAACTCAACCTTATTCCCAATTTTCTCTGCCTCCTCTCCCCAAGTGATGCAGGGGAATGGGGAATGGGGCTGTGGTCAGTTTGTCTTATTGTCTCTGCCACTCCTTCCTCTTCACGGCTTAGACTCCTCATGCTCTTCACCTGCTCCAGTGCGGAGTTCCTTCCACAGAAGACAGTCCTCCATGAACTGCTCTAACATGAGTCTTTCTGATGGGCTGCAGTTCTTCATTAACTGTTCTGGCATGGATCCCTCCCACAAGGATGCAGTCCTTCAAGAAGAGACTGATTCAGCATGAGTCACTTCCATGGGATCACAAGTCATGCCAACAAACCAACACCAGTGTGGGTTCCTCTCTCCATAGAGCCATAGGTCCTGCCAGCAACTTGCTCCAGCACAGGCTTCCCATGAGATCATAGCCTTCTTTGAGCATGCCCCTGATCCAGTGTGGGGTCCTTCAGGGACTGCAGGTGAATCTCTGCTCCCCCACGGACCTCCATGGGCTGCAGGGGCACAGCTGCCCCACCATGGGCTTCACCACGGGCTGCAGAGGAACCTCAGCTCTGGCATCTGGAGCACCTCCTGCCCCTCCTTCTGTACTGACTGCAGGGCTGTTTCTGTCACATATTCGCACTTCTCTCTCCTGCTGCAGCTGCTGTTATGCGGGTATTTTTCCCACACTTTTATCTGCTATCCCAGAGGTGCTGCTGCTGTTGCTATTGGGTTCAGCCTTGACCAGCAGCAGGTTCATCCTGTAGGTGGCTGGAATTGTCTCTGTCAGAGATGGGGGAAGCTTCCAGCAGCTTCTTGCAGAAACCAGCCCTGTAACCCCCTGTTACCAAAACCTTGTTATGCAAAACCAATGCAACCTGAAATAAGAACATGAAATCTATAGGCTCCAGGTATTGTATCTGAGAATATGGAGAGCCACAACCTCAACAAACATCAGCTGCCACAGCAGTACACCCATCTACAGACCCTGAGACATTTGGTACTATTCTCCATTGAGGCAGTTAAAAATCCTTTATAAAGATGTTTGGCCTTTTGATTATTTTCTTATTCTTTTTTTTTTTTTTTTTTTCCCTTGCTCCCCCCACCTCTTTGTTTTTTTTTTTTAAATTTTGTAATTTTTTTCCTAGTCAAGCAAATTCAGGTAGTGCCATAGCTGCACCCAACACTGAGGAGTCAGAGCTGTTGTCCTGTGGACAGAGTACAGGGCAGGGGATTAAATTTATCTTCCTGTCTTTCCTAATTCTTTTCTGTGTGGCTTCAGGCAACCATATTCCCTATCATTCATTTTCTCTGAAACGATCACGAGCATCTTGGTAATATTTATTGATATTAAGATTTACTGTGAATCAGCTGTTTGGATGTTATTGTTGTGTTCATTATTGTTAATACTTCTTACTATTATTATTGTTATTATTCTGCACTGGTGAGAACAGCTTAAAGCATATACCACTGTGCTGGGATCTACAAGTTGCAATGGAAAAACTAGCCTGAAAGATAACCTTGCCACTAACAAGGTAAAAATGAGAACACCAAGCAACTCAATAGCCTGCCTCACTGATAACAAGGCTTTCAAATACCCTGAGCCAGATTCTGTTCTCAGCGAGATGAGTGTAAATCTGAGGGGTCTTGCTGAGGTCCACAGGACTACAGGGAAATTACTGAAAATCAGAATTTGGACCAGTGGTACTTAAAGTAAACGTGCTCGCTCTGAAGGGCTGGGTACGTGTTGGTGCTCAGTGTGCTACACAGGGAAGGAAGAACAACAGAGACACACTCATGCTAATTAAAACTGCAGATGTGACTTGGTGGCTAGATTAAATAACACCTCTGGAAAGAGGGAGAGCTGCGAGATATAAAAGCAGAAAGCGTTTCAATTAAATTCCTCGAAGGGCTCTTGCTGATCTAATTTTTCCTAATTTCTAGAAGCAGAACCAATAACCCTCTCTTTCTGGGTGATGTCTGTCAGTTAAAGGCTGACCTATACTTAATTCCAAGTGCAGTTTGACTTTTTCTCCATACAGTTTGTCCCACAGCTCAGATGGATATTTAGAAAGATCTCTTAAGCACTCCTATTTTCTCCTATTCCGGTAAAAATAGAGCAGACAGAGCACATGTGGGACTGAGGCTATCAAAGAGCTCATTTTCAGCCCTTTCTAGTAGAAAAGCAAGTTTGTAAAGCCTGAGTTACAAACAGGACAACAGTCAGCAATACAGATGGAAAACACGTGGGTCATGGCTATGCGTTCTAAAGTCAGATCTTCACAGTGCTTCTAATCTCACAGACAGAATCAGTCCTATTTCCACTAGACCTGGGTAGTTGACTTGCAAGGGAATTACAACGCCACAAAACATGCATGAAAATTTCCTTGTGGATTATGGGAGTCACTGAGAACTCTAAAAATTTACATCATCACTAAGGAAGAAAAGAAACAGCACACAAAAACTCTACAAGCCGAAAACTGGAAATAAAATTAAGCTAAGACTCTCAGCCTGGCTTATCATTGCTGAAGACAATGTCTCCTGTGGCTGCTATTCCTACAACAGCTGCTGTGTGGCATTGCTCCCCTTCAGATGGAAAGGAAACAGTTCTCAACACAGTGAGTCAACAGCGCTCGCTGTAGTGCTTTTCTTCCAGACAGCCCTATTCCCTGTCCTCGTAACAAACTGTTCTAATTGTTATGTTGACTATTATGGCTAAAATTGCAATGCTCTGCTGTTCAATATCTTCTTTTTTTTTTTTTTTTTTTTTTTTTTTTTTTTTTTTTGTGTGTGTCTATATTTCTGTAAAGCTACAGGGAAGGGGAAAATGTGCCTTTTAAAAATTATTATTTAAGAAAAAAATTGCCTTGAAAAATAATCTACTGGCTATGAAATCTATTATGAAACATATTTCAATTAAAAGGCTACATAATTTATATGCATAAGCTTTTCTTCTGTCAAGTTTATATTTTTGTTGTCTTGTCATAATGCCCTGAAGTAAGCACTTTTGAATTTTAAACTTTAGCATTTATCTTAGCAATCATGCTGTGAAGATAAATATCCCTTGAGGAAGATACACAATTGGATCTTGTATACCAGTAAGTTAGGCTTTGTACCGGTTATTACTGCACTAGGAAGCACGGGGGTTCAATAACAACCATTAGCATTTAGAGATGTTCTGTTTATGTTCAGTGTATTGTAAGTGCACCAGTTAATTAAAGCCACGCAATGGCTGTGATCCCGAAGCTCAGTTCTGTGATCCTTGGAAACATTTGGGTTGCAAAAAACGGTCATAAATGAGTTGAAAAATTTTCATTAAAATTTCTCCTGGTGCTAAACTTACTCTAGGGGTCTTTTTCTAAGGTCTCTTCTAGCACAGGATATAGGGAAATGCTATGAATGAGAACTCGTATGATAAAGCAATACTTCAGAGCCACAGCAGCAGCCCCTGAAATGGAGAGCAAAATTCAGCTTTTCACCAGTTTAAATGGTTCCTGCACATCTTTGCATGGTCAGTGTGAACCAAAAGAATGAACTGGAAAATCACCGTATTTTTGTGAACAAGATGCTTTTTAGTGGTCTCAGTTCTTTGATCTGGTTTACTGAGTCACCATGTGAAAAATGCTTGGGGCTAGAACAACCTAGGGAACAGATTGAGAAGGAAATGTCTTGGGACAAGAGAAGGGTGAAGACAATCACACAAGTGACTATTCAGCTGTCACACACCTCAGTTTCGGGACGGTAATTACATTAGGTGTTTCAGTGAAGTTAGAGTATGGTCACCTTTGAGCCAATCTAAGATTACACTGCTATGAAAGCAGACAGCTGTCCTTCGTGACACAGCACCAGCACTCAGATGGCCTCGTGGTCACACAGACTTTGCTGAAAACTCCAGAAAAGAAATGATTAGAAAATGTGATAGTACTGTCATTGGGAGGAGATATTAGTGTAGAGTTCAGAATAGAGTGAAATTTGTGTTCCTGCCTCCCTGATACCTGCATAGCCTTAGAACTGCTGAAACTGATGGTGAAACTGCACCTATAGACTTGCTCTGGACTGACCTTTGAAGAAGTCACATTCACTTTGCTGACCAATGGAAAATTATATAACCACTAGATCACCAAAATAAACATTAAATTAATTTTCGAATAAAAATTAGAAGCAATAAGGGCCTGTGGGTCAATGCACAGAGTCCTAGAAACAAAACTGACTTTCCAGCACATGCTTTCTGTAATTCTCTGAAAGGGAATCTGCTGAGGATGGTCCTGCAGCTGCTTTGACTTACATGTGAACAATCAGTCCCTCTAATTTGAACAGAAAACCTATGACAAATGAGAAGGTGACTACTCAACCAGCGAGCAGGTAAGCCAGGAGCTGGTCCCAGTCTCTCCCTGCAGGCTGCTCTCCCTCCCACGTTGCCTGCCAGCCTGCAAGAAGTCACTGCGGTGGTTATTTATCTCTACAGTGAGGACTTGCTCTCAGGCATAGTCTTATCGATTTCAGTGTTGGCTATACTGCTTGTTTTGTAACCTGAACAACTTATACTCTTCTCTGCCAAGTAGCATGAAAGCCAAGCAGGTATCAGGACACCATAACATTTCAGAGAGTATTACAATCTTTGTCCTGTGCTGTTATTGCCTTTAGACTTCATAAGAGGTGAGGATTCAGATCTATGATTCTTATGTTTGCCAATATAAGTTCAGGAGCCTTTTTTTTTTTTTTTTTTTTTTTTTTTTAATCTTTGCTCCTGACTTTCTAAAGGAACAAAATGTTTGTGACCATAATGATACTGTCTGACTCTAATTCCCCACTCCATGCCAAACTTTTGGAACTCTTAGCCAGTCTCAACTAAATGTGGGAGATGAAAATTTATATTTAATTTCTAATGCATTTTTACGAAAATTGAAAAAAAAAATTAGGGGTTCAGTTCCAAAAACAGCCTGTTCATGAAAGGATGTTTTGCTAGGGAAGGATAGAGGACCATTGTTACCAGGTGTTATACCCCAGTAGTCACCAAGCAAATAGCCCTGGACCCTCTTCTAAGTACAGTGATCTTGCACTCATCTTGTAGAGACACAGGAGATATAGGGGCTGGCAGGAATATTCTGGGACAGTATGGAGACTTTTAGGATGATGGGAAAGTTGCTAATAAACAGGCTTCTCTAGTTTTGTTTCTAATGGATGTTAGATTTACTTCCTTTCTTATCCCTGTTGACTGCAGCCCTGATTGTGACAATCTTGTTTTTATATAACAAACCTAGAGACAGTGCCCCAGTCAGCTGTTCAATGCACTGAGAGCAACTGTCTGTCCTCAGCATTTGATACATTCTCTTCCTTTCTCCATGCAAGCTTTAGAAAACGGAAAAAGACCTTAAGACTTGCCAGAACCGAGGTTCCTCTCCCTTCGGTGATTGAATGTGCTGGTGGGTAGGAGTATTATGTACTGTGTTTTGCAACTGACCAATTGCTTAAATCATATTATTCAGAGGAAATTTCCTGAAACCACACAACAACTAAAAAATATCCTGCCTGTGTAGTATATAGACACACACATATGCAGGTACAGAAGATTTGAGATTCCCTTTCTGAAGGTAAATGCTGCCCTGAACAATTTAGATTGAGAGTTCAAGCAATCTTACTCAGGGGTGTGATCTTGACATCTATTTTTAATCACAAGCATTAATAAGAATCCTTAAAGAAATTTCCTAAAACTACAGTTCTTTTAGAGCTTTTCTGTGCCAGTCCAGTTTTTCTTCTATGTCTCTCACTGTGATAGCCCCTAAATAGACTAGGCTGGCATTTGTGATAATTTCTTTAGTTTTACAGTATTGTCTTTAACAATACTAGGGCTGAATTTCAGGACAGTGTGTGTTCTATGGCATTTCAGCACTGGAAAATCCTTCTGGGTACGATGCACAGAGCAGATTTTCGCTCTTCCCAGGATAGTGGGGTACATATCCTTTGTATTAATACCCTACTCTATCAGGAAATTTATCTGTCTCTGACTGCATTCATGCATTGGAGCAGAAAATAATAACTGAAAAAAAAAAAAAAGAATTAAAATATAAATACATGAAATATAGAAAATTAGACTCATGTAGTGTAAATCAAATTAATTCAACTCAAGTCAAAACAGCTATGCTGATATTCATAGAAGAAGGTTCAGCTTAAAATTTCTGGCAGTACAAGTAGCCACGTTTCAGCTTTACCTGCAGCTTTCACAGAACACCAGTATTTTAAGCATGCAACAAAACAGCAAACCACAGTGTAGCCATTGCTTCCTTGTAGCTGGTTCCTTATTTTAGACAGGAAGAAATCTGTTCTTTTTGAAATATAATGGAAAAGATTACTAGCCACCAAATATATAGCAGCTGGAGATGTCAGTTTGAGTGCAACACATATCAAAATACAAACATTTTCAGAAAAAAAAAAAATAAAAAAAATAACAATGCACTTTGTTCTATCCATGCCCTCTGCTTCCATGTATTTTTATAATTTTAAGGATATTAAAAAGAAAAAATAAATCTGATGAATGCATAAAAAGAAAAGGCTTCATTTTGCAATTGTAACCTAATTGGCTCCAAATCTCTGCAGGTTGTAGGGCACACCACTGAGCTGAAGTCATGCTGAAGAAACAGCTTAAAATGACTCACACTCCCCTGTTTCTGGGTAGATTAGGTATGTGGAGGGAGAGGGAGAAAGGGGAGCTGTTTGGGACTTTTTGTTATTCTTTTCCCAAAACAGAAAAGAACAGCTTCAAATGCTGCAAGCATCCTGTTTGAAAAGGTGACTTCAGAGTGCAGGACTACCTGGATTTATTTTCCCAGACATGGGAAGTGGCACTAGGTGGGCTGCGTGATCTCCAGACAGCTGTGCTCTTTCTTTGTGAAATGCTTTGAGATTTACGATTTCAAGCCACCGGTGCAAAGGAAAAAGTCTTACCAAAATTAAGAGAGAGAAATAAGTTTTCTATAGGATTTTTAAAGCAATCTGAACAATTCTATTTGCAGGAATATTATTCTCCCTTCAGATTTATGATATGATGCAAAAATTCTACAGAAAGGGTAGCATCCTTTATTAAATGAAGTGGCTATTTAGAGTAATTTCTATAGAATCCAATTTAATTTCTATAAACCCCTATAGGTTTCAATCCTTTCCTATTCTGTAGGATTTCTCCATAGGGACAGTTATTAGTGGCTGCAGTATTTGATTCACACCAAAGTTGTTTTGTAGAAAGGAAAAATGGCTTCACTAGGAAAGCTTTTAATGTAAAGCAGTGGTTGCTTTTGCAGGCAACAGCCCTAGGCTGATGCACATCCTTCAGTCAAACTGGGTCTGGATATACCCAGAGTGGTGAAATAAAGCTTTATAGGGGTTCTGACACTTTGCCTAAGTGACATTTTGAGGGTTCAGTTCTGAGAAATCCACTTTTTTTTTTTCTCTTTTTTTCTTTTTTGTTTTCCTTTTTTGGAGTATTTTTGAGGCAGACTCACACAGCCATCAGCTGAATGGGGAAGTCTGACTGCTCTTAGTGAGTAACTCGGGTATAAAAGCAAGTTCTTTCAAGGGGGAAATGACTCCTTAATCTGCTATTTGGTAGAAGCTGGCAGTTTCTCAGCACTAAGTTGCATCCCATCGATCTACCTGTGATCGTGCAGCCCTTATTGCCCTCCCCCTTACCTGGCTGCCTGCAAACTGTTTGAGACTTCATTTTACGAGGCAACAGTACACACCGGCTCTGCCAAAGCTGGTTCAGGACAACGTGAAGAGGAGAAGCAACTCAGCCGGCAGCGAAGTTCCTCTACCCCAGCTCGAATGACTAACTGGATAGAAAAATCAGATTCACAGCCTCTCTTAAGCACTGAATCACGCTCTTGTGTCTAAAGTACTTTGCAAACACATGTTCCCAGTTGCCTTTCCAGCACACTGTGGCCCTTTGAATCAACAACAACGAGAAGAAGCGCAGACCCAGGGTTTCATTTTGCCAGCAGCCTGCAGCATGAAGAGCGTGCAAGTCGTACACACCTTAAGTTTTAACGGTTGCCATGGCGATGAAAGGAGGCATTACAAAATGCACAAGCTGTTGAACATGTTGCAGGAGCTGAGAGGAAGAGCTAAGAATAAACTTTAGGCTAATTCTCCGTAACAGCGCGCTCCAAGCAGCTGCTGCTCGGCCAGCGTCACATCCCAGCATCATATCCCAGTTAAGCAGCTCGTTAATACGAGGCAGATTGGAGCAGGAGGGTGTCACCCTGCTGAGCACTCCTGGGTCCTGGTACCCAGCACAACGGCTGCAAATGGAACGTTCTAAAGAAAGAAAGGGCTAATTTTGTTATGATGATTATTATTACTGTTTAATTGCTCATTTCCGTGGGGCTGACAGATAGGATCATGCCAGCAGCCTCTATAGGAATAACCCTTCATGATGACGGCTGCATTAGTGAGCTGGAACAATAGGAAAGGTGTCCCTGTAGCCAAGAGAGGAGCACGAGTTTTGAAGGGGAGGGAAGATGTATCTCACCCTTCACCATTTCTGTAGGTGTGTGTAAGAATTTATAGAATCATAGAACAGAATAATAGAATAGAATCATAGAATATTCTGAGTTGGAAGGCACCCACAAGAATCATCAAGTCCAACTCCTGGCTCTGCATACCAAAGAGGAAACATGTCAGGGGTCTTGGTCCCTAACACAGGGGAAAAGAAACCTTCAGGTTGCTTTTTTTCTCCAGAGTATCCCTGCCTCCCAAAGCATCCTAACACATAGACATAGGATCTGAATGAGGCTGAGTGATCCAGTGAATGCTCCATGTACTCCCTGTAGAAAGCTGGCCTGGGAGGCAGTTTTTCATTTTCTATAACCCTCAAATGTGTGTCTTCACACTTGCTGATCTGAGGCAGAATTCTTTAGCGAAGTCTGTTTTTCTGCCTGATAAAACCCCACTAGATGGCAACATCCCTCGTCCCCTCACCCGGTGCTGCCAGAGCCAGATCCCTCTTGGAGCAGGTGACTGAGTGTGGAGGGGGGACAGATAAGATGCAGAGATCTTCGATTTTATTTTGTGATGAGGTTTCCTAAGTGCAAAGAAAAACAGATCTGCAGAAAATGTATTGCCAAATTCATTCTATTTTTAAATAGAAATTTGACAATCAATAACAAGGTGTGTGTTACCTCTATCTATTGATGACATACAGTTACTTCTGAGCACCTGTGCAGATTTCAGGCCTTGTAACTCAAATAACCCCCTTCATTAAGAATATAAAGAACCACAGACCCCAGTAAGGCTTGATCAACGAATTCTTTCTCCTCTGTTCTCAAAGACTTTCCTTACAGCCTTGTCTTTCATACAAGTATTGTCTCAAACTAGTTTTGATTACAAGCTTTTTGTGTATGTATCTGTATACATATCTCTAAAGTGCTCATTACACTTTGAGTATAATTTACAAAATTAATAGCAAACCCTCCAGGTTTCTTTGTGGACAGAATTTTTCAGGGCCCACCTATCAGTCTCAAACTTATATTCATGCATACACAGTCTTGGAGGTACTAGAAACACACCTAAAAATGTGCAGGGAAAATAAATGTGCTGCAGGAGCAGCAGACAGAGGAAAGCCTAGGATGAAACTTAAAGAAAGGGAAAAAAGTGGATATGCACTTCCACAGAGTGTTATAGTGATCCAGCATTAAAGGGGATAGTGGGATAATATCACCCTCTGATGTGACAGCTTATCATGAAGTAGAAAAGGTCAAGTTTTGAGTCTCTCATGTAGGTCAATGTATGGCAGATTTCTGAGAGATATAACCCCAGCCCTGCCACAGTGTCTGGTGGTGATGCCCTGGATGATGAGGCACCTGTGATTTGCTGCTGAGAATGAAGGACTCAATCCCATGGCACCCACAGAGTGGGTCCTGCTTGACAAACAGGTAACCTTTAATCTACAAATTGTATCCACCTCCTTGGTTATAGAGGCAGGGCAGATGCATCTCTCATGAGAAAGTTTGCCTATCAGCAACTGCTAAGTTGGTTTGCTTGTTCCTTTTCCCATTTCCTTTTAAACTCCTTTTACAGACTGGTTTTGATATTATAGTTATAAAACCTTCCGTCAATTTGTTTCCTGCAAAGGAGGTTCAAACCAAATTCAGCTTTTTAAAAGGGGATAAAGGAAGGCAGCTTTGGGATGGAGTGTCACAACCATCTCCACAGCAATTCAGGCTAGGAATGAAAAAGTTGTGAAAAACAAGATTTAATGAGTTGGCTTTTGCCTTCAAGTAAGGTCCTGCTAGAAAACATGGCATCTCCCCTCCACAACCCCCCACCCCCAGAAAAAAAAGCTATGGGAGGAGGAAGGATGAGAGTAGGTTGCTTAAACATGGATAACTAGACTGTGACTGGCACAGAAAGATTTGTAGCTAGATTGGAGCACTGTAGTGTAAGGAAGACCAACTACACGACAGATAAACCCCAGAGGAAATATCTGCAGGGCAACAAATACTGGAACTGTATTTTTGTAATGGTTAAAGCTAATGCAATAAGAAGGCCCTCGGCTTCAGTAACTCATCCGTAACCCTCTGGTGTGGCTCTCTGCAGGGCTTACAAGAAGAAAGAAACTGGTTATGTCTTACCTCGTGCTGACCACTCCCATCTTTATTCAGCAGATGAAATCTGTGCCATGGTAAATCATAAACTTGCATAGGGCATTTTGGCAATGGATTCAGATAATTTTCCTCAAGCTATTTAAGAATGGCCACTTAGGACATACGTACACTGGATGGCGAGGGAAATTAACACTGCCACATATTGGTTATCCACACCTACGCCTGAAACGAACATGTTTCCAATTAAAAGTGAAAGAGACAATTGTTGAAGTCACTTTGGCAGTGAGAACTCTCCAGCTGCCTCTAGATTCCTGAATAAGTGAAATGTTTGACACAGAAGCATATGTTTTTGGCAACGTTGTTAAATCCATGTTTTAAAGGGAAAATTGAAATTATACAAGGTGTGAAAGGAAAAAAAAAAAAAAAAAAAGATCACTGGAACATTTTCTGTTTGGAGTGACAGAGACCATGTCACCCTTCTATTCTTGTTCTCTGAAGACTTTCATTTTGCAAGAACTGCCTTACAAATGAACAGAGAGGGAACATGCTGGGCAGGCACATAGCAGGAGAAAGCAGAGGTGGCAGCAGCAGCCTCACATAACAGTCCCACTCTGCAAGATACTGAAAAAGGCCTTGGAAGTAGAAATGCAATCTGAATTACAAAATGAGTGAAATCTCTTATAAGATTACTGCATGTGTTTAAAAATTTGATCTTTCTATTTGTTGTTAAAGCTGAAGAGATCGGGTGTAGAGGGGAAAACATACCCTATAAGTGTAAGCTGGTGATGAGTTATGGTTTACAGGCATCCCACAGCTCTGCCAATAGTCTTATGCCTCCCAACACAGCACTCAGCCTAGACTGCCTGTCACTTTAGCAAGCTAGAAACTTGGATAGGACCAGCTGAGTCATCTAACACTGGTTACTGCTCCCTCCGACTGAAAAAGGACATAGAACACTGAGGCTACTCTGTGTGTGCCTATAGTGTATTATCACAGGTTTGAGTTCTAGAAATCAACACTAAACTAACTCACTTTATAAAATTTATCTTTCCTATGCTGATGTGTAAGCATTTTTTCATATGTCAAATACAACATTATTGAACAATTTCAATTTCATGCCACAGACACAAAAAAATCCAACAAATTATTTTTTCAATGAACAACCAATAACAACAAGACAGAAGAGAAAAGAAAAAATGAACTAGACTATAAAACTAGCACATATCAAATGTTTCTGCCAAGCCCTTCTTAAAAAGAAACATTTATTTCCCTTCTTTGCATTCCGTTTCTTAGCCAGTCTTTGCCCCATTATAATGTGTTTTCCTTCATATTCCATGATGGCTTAGTTTCCTTAACTGCCTTTTGTAAGAGAATTTCTCAAAAGCTTCTTGAAAGTCCTAATAGATTATGTCAGCCAGTCCTCCTTTATCCAATGTTTATTTGACACTTTCAAAGAATTCTAGTAAATTAAAGAAGCTTGATTTTCCTTTACACGACACACATTTCTTTGTCTGTTACATATCATGCTTATCTAGGATTTTTTTTTTATAATCCTACTTTTAATTATCATTGCAGTCCATTTACTGAAGTAAGACTCACTGGTGTGTAATTCCCAGGATCATCCCTAATGTCTTTTTAAAAGACAGATAAAACATCTCCAGCGGATGATGTTAATGAGAGATTGTACATTTCTGTTAGCAGCTCAACCAATTCATCCTTAAGTTCCCTCAGCATCTGGTCCAGGTGGCTTGTTACCCAGGTTGGAATCTAGCCAGGACAGAGGGGTTAACACCTCTACCCATGAGAAAAGTGCTTTGAAATCTTTAATGGCCAGATGCATCATGAACATCAACCTCTATGTATCTGTTGATGTTCAGCTTTTCCAAGAGCACGGTGCCCCATGCTGGGAAAATATCATGGCTTTCATCTGTGGACTCAAAAGGGCAGGATTTTTTTGCAGTTTTATAGACTACAAAACTGATAGAACCATTTTAGCCATTTGTATACAAATATGCAGCAATTAGAGTGAATGAATGAAGCCCATTCCATAATTCCACTGAGCACTATAGTATCATGTAATCAGTTTATTCTACCTGCAACATAAAATTCTACTTAGTTACACAAGAGTACATTTTATCAATTATTGATTTATGAACATCTAAGTCTTTCTTCAGTCACCATTTATGCTCTTGGTTTTATCATCTCTGCTGTGCTGAGAGTAGTGTCATCCAGTGGCATAGTCTATACTACTTAAAATTCCACATACTTCAGTAGATTACCCCATTAACCATTATGTTTTCCAGGCTGTATAGATTAAAGTAATTAAACTTGTCCTCAAAGACCTAGCTCTTTGATTATGGGATCATTCTACCGCCTGCAGCACATTTGAGGTGATTTGCAGTAATATTGTCTTTGGGAATTTAGTGACCATATTACACTGACAGCAGTGAGAGCTGGTGGCCTTCGCAAAAATCCAAATTTCATCTGTACCCCTTAGAAAATATCTCACAGAGACATGCAAGGGCCTGGCAGCAGCATTATGGATAGCTGGATGGCTTTGGGAGACTGGCACTGGCCTGTGTAGTTCTCTAAATCAGGATTTACTGTTTTGGGCTGTAACGAACTTGCAACTGTGTTCTGGTTGGAAGTGACTGAGAGAGGTTTACAGAAGACTGTATATTGGCCTGTGTGAAATGAGTTGGACAGCATCAGCAGAAAGAACAGGTGCCCATATCATACCTAAACCAAAGTATCCTGCGCAATTCTCAGGATAATAACTTCAGCATCAAGGCCAAGGATAAAATGGCAATGGTGACTAAACTGCTTTTCCCTGCCATAGAGATATCCCTTCAGGTCAAATGAAGGCATGTTGGTCTGAAAATCTGAGGAAAGCTGCATATTTTTTGACTGTGCTTTATCTTTTCTATGGATAAAAGGGAGATTTAAGAATGTCAATCCTGCATCTTTCACTGGCATGAAATTTGCTAAAAAATGTGTAAAGGAGGTAAAAAAAAAAAAATAAAAAATTGATGCTTACAGACAGGTTGCTGATGCACTGTGCAGAAATTTTCAAAACCGTTCACTTTAGAAATAATTCATCTTATGTGTCATATATTTCTCTTTTTCTCTGTACTTTTTCCTTCTTACAAAAGACTGTAAAACAGGATCCTCGATGCTTAAGAGTTAATCTGCTTTGGCTACCTATTCCTCACCTGCAGTCAATATTCCCCTTCTGTGACAATCATAGCTATGAATTTATTTATACAGCAGCAGTGCCCAGGGGCCCCAGTAGGGATCAGCGTTTCATTTATAATATACAGCAAAATATAGCAGAGTCCCATGTGACTTTTTTTCTTAATAAACAAAGGATGAAAGGATATAAGTGGTTCTTCCCATTTTACAGATGGGATACTGAAACTCAAAGAGATTAAAAGGCAGATGTAGAAAAGGATTTAGACGATGTACTGACTGCCACTTATCCTGCATCCCATATACTCATTACACTGACTCTTGGCCATCTGCTTTTGGAATGATCTCTATATTTCATGGATTCTTAGGTTTTTGACTAAATTTCCCTAAAGACATGTATTTCTGCCATAATATAACCTGAATCTGGAGCTACCCAACATCAATTTCAATCCAAAAATCCAAATGGAATTCAAAACCTAGGTTTTTCTTTGCTTGGCTCAACAATGTTCCTACTGGATTGAGCTTCCCATATAACAGGGACAGCAGACCTCATGTATTCCAGAACCTAACAGAAATGAGGAACCTGGATGACTAATTCATGATGATGCCAGGGTTTTCTTCTTTTTTTAGGTTTGGTAAGTTTTTTCTAATCATTTTATATTAAATCTAGAATCTGTTTGTAGGCTTGTGTCCAGTTTCACCATTTTAGGTGCAGAGTGTGAAGGACAGATGTCAATTATACTTCTGTCCAGATAAGACATGAGGAGTAAAAATGGAGGGTGTTTGCTACCATTCCTAAATGCAGGAGTTGAACAATTCCCAGAGTCCAAAGGCTGATTTTTATTTTATTTATATCTTTTATTTGGGCCTATTTATATTTTATTTAGTGCTGCATGGTCTAAGCTTCCTTGAAAGAAGACGAAGATGAAACAAAACAAATGACACTCAGGTAAGATCACTAGGAATTAATTCTACCAGGTTCAACCAGAAGTTCCTGGAAAAGGACAATGCAGGAGACAAGTTTTACTGCTGTATCTCTTTTTGTTTTTCTAGCTTTGTTCACATGTAGCTGGGTTTACAAACCTTGCCAGCTTCAGAAAGTTCCTGGATTTCAGTCTGACCCTGTCTGCAGCTCTGGCCTTCTTGTCTTGCTGTACAGCATTCACAAAGGAATGATGAGTAAAACAATAATCCTCAACAATTCTACAGTCCATACCAGTGAAGAATACTCCAGCCTGGTCTGAGGTGTGTCTTTAATTTCTGAGTTCCTCTTCTCAGCAGTTGTCTGTCTGTCATCTTCTTGAGTGTAGACAACAATCTAAGGTATTACCTATGATAATAAATTAATCTGTGTTCAGGAATGGTCCCAGGTATCAGAACTCCTACACTAAGAAAGTGTCTCTGTTATGACCATTTAGGGGAAAAATCAGAATTCCTGGAGCTATTCAGGACTATTTGAGTACTAGGGACACTTCCAGACAGAAGCTTAGCTGTTATCGTCCCTTCTTGGAGGTTAAAATAATTTAACAGTATGGATACAAGCCATTTTGTGACACTCGTCCTTAGTGCCAGAAAATAGTTCCAATACAAATAATGATATATACGGTCTTGAGTAATGAGTCAGATTAGGAGTGGGACTTTTATTTTCCTTTATTTCTGGAAGTTCTTGTTTCTTGCATAGCTGTGCATTGTAATGAGGAACAAGATTTATATTGTTTTCTTGTATAAAGAATGCCAGTCTCTGAGCTACAGTAAATTTGCATGCTTTCACTGAAATCCACAGGACCATGATTAAATTTGAACTACCGATTAAATCTTTTGTTCAGTTATCACCCAGGTTCTTAGTGCTTTGCAAGATCAAGCTGCATGGATCTAATCCAATTATCTTTGCCAAAGGAAGGTTGACTTTGACTATGTGTTGCAGAATAAGTAACTGTGTATCATGATTTCAGAGTCACTTTAAGGAAAGCCACCTTGCAGCGCAATTATGCTGAGAACTTTCAAAGAAACATTTGATAAATGTTGCGCTCTTGAGAGGTGTCAGTGATGCTCCTGAAGGTTGAAGGGTTTCATATCACCCCACAGCAAAGAGCAAGTAGCTGCAACACACACTTTCGCTAAGCTACACCAAATTGGCAAACCCCACTTGTGGAACTCAGAGATTTGTTGTTATATCATTACGTATTCATTGAGAGAAAATCTCTCTAAACTGAGTCAGGAGAAAAGGCTCAGGGAATGGCCCATCAGCAGTCTCAACTGACTTCCAAACGTATCCAATACATAAGTTGACTTTCTACTTTCATTCCTTGATTTCTTTGTCCTGTCCCTTTCCTCTCTTACTTTTCCTCTCTCTTATGAGAGACGGAGCTTTAGTCTTTTGCTTAAATAACAGCCTGGGTCAGCCAGACAAGATAATTTATTTCACAAACCTTCTGTGATTTGGTTAACAAAAAAGGCAGCTAAAGCAACATCTCAAACACCCTACCATGAGTTATTTGTGAGTTAACAGGAATGTGTGCTGTGATTCTTTTGCTCCACTTTGGAAAGCAGTCTCAGCATCAGAAACAGAAGCTGAATTTGTAGGTTTACATTGTGGCCTTTTTTCCTTTTTCTGTTTTCCTTTCTTTTTTTTTTTTTTTTTTCCCCTCTCTTTTTTTATTTTCTCCCTCCCCTGTTTCACACATTTGCCTTGCTTCCTCTGAAAGGAAGAAAATTAGCAACAACAGCAACACTGGCCTTTCTCAGTTAAGTTCTTTAAGGATGTGTTTTGCTTTTCTGTTCCAAAGAACATTTATTACTGTCTTTAACAGAGTGTTTCAGTGTGTTAAAGCACAATATTCTCTCTCTCATGGCTTTTTTTCTATCACTAAAGGGGTAATAAAGGATATAGTTAAAGCCTCACTTAATAGTTTAAATTGTCATGCTTCTTTTTTTCTTTTTTTTTTTTCTTTTCCTTTTCCCTTCGTTCCCAAATGACTAAGCAAATTAGCTCAGTGGTGCTAGGCTAGGAGAAGCAGTGACATTAAACATTGCTCAGAAAAAAGAAATCAGAGAGTTCCACTAGAGCAGGAACCAGACTGCAAGTCGCTTCCCTGGCTGGCAGGGAAGAGTGCATTAACCAAGGTCCTACTGCCCACACACTCCACTGCAATAAGCAGATATGTCCTTCTGTAGACACTCCTGGGAGTGGTGTGAGTTTAAAATGCAACTGTCAAAGACCATCAAAGGTACGTTTGTCCGGTGATGACTATGCCAGAAACTACATTAATCTGTGAGTTAAAGAGTGTATTAAAAAAAAAAAAAAAAAAAATAAAAAAAAAAAATCCCCCCAAAACCTCAAACAAAACAAGAAACCAAAACAAGCAAACAAAACCAAACCAGACAAATAAAATGGGGAAAAATAAACAAAAAAACACCCCCAACAAAACAAAGAAACAAAAGAATTGCAGGTTTTAAAATGTGTTTTTGAACTTGCTTATTCCATTTATTTTTCCCCAAAAAGCTGCTATAAGCTTCTGCCAGAACAAGACCGTCAAGCATTTGAGCTGAGGACAACTTTAACCCTGAAGTTCCACAGACATTAAGGGAGAGCTGGAATGCATTGCACAACATTCCTGACACACACCTGTATGGGACAGCTGCTGTCCTATGTTGTCCTATGTTGTCCTATGTCCTTGTTGAACTATAAGAAAAATGTTAGGGGCTACAAGACTAGGAATGATCCAAGTGGAAGAGTGCTGAGCTGTATTTATGCATACTGAATTTTACATTGTGGTTGAAGAAAACAAAGCTTGCATTTCCAGAATAGGTATCACTTATGGTCTTCTGAGGAATATTTTGCTCATACTATTGCAAAATGCACATACATCAGTAATTCAATAGTGCCTATGTCTAACAATGGAAAGCTTTTGTGCACTTCAATTCCGTGCTTTCAATTTGATGCCAGGCAGCTGAACACATCTTCAATGATCCTTGGATTCCTTTTTAACTCTATGAGCTGGAATCCATCACTTCCCACCATTTTCAAGTGTGAGAATTTGAAAGGTTTATTCTGATCATTAATCAGCCCCTCCAATTAAGCACAATTACACCCTATAATGATAGTTATAATTATTGATTGATTAATCTTTCAACTATTAATTAAGAATCTTAATTAAAGGAGTTTTTTCATGTTATTTAAACTGAAACATGACTAATTATTTTATAATTTACCCAGTATGTGCAAAAACTGCATTAATTCTGTTGTGTTTTCTTGGTTTCATGGCTGCATTAGAGAAGCTGAATTTATATTTTCAAAAGTAGCTATGACTCCATCCTTGTACAACCAACCTGTGGACATCTTTGTCCATCCAGGTTTTCAGAAAGGATTGAATCTGAAATGGTTCTTACAATAGCAGATACAAAGTGACCTCATGAGATTAAATAGTTGATTTGAAAACCTTGGACTGTACCTGCTGAGTGCCATGGATACACGAATTATTCTTGCTTAGCCTACAAAGGTGTCTCACAATGTATAAGCTGAGGAAATAATTTATCCTCTGACATGAACATAAGCACACCTGACATCGTACTGTTAAACATGATGCAAAGTTCTAGTCTCTAAAAAAACTTACAGTCTCTAGTGTTTTTATTTTGACTATCATAACTCTGAAGTATGACTGCAGAGAATGAATTCGTAAAGATGACATAGAAAGTTCTAAGATGATGAGGCACTTGGGTTTACACATAGGTGTAACTCCTATTTTGAAAAAAATATGTCAACTACATGGCAAACTTACATAGAGAATCATTTCTAGGACTGCTTATCATTGTTAAACTGAGCCTTCCACTTGTATTACAGGAAACTGAACTCTTTATCTCAGTGATTCAAAACCCAATATTTGGGGGAACCTTTTAGTAAATAACTTTTTTTTTTCTTTTTTTTCCTAGCACAGTCAGACTATCTGTTTTGTATGAAGCCATGGTAATGCTTAGTTCTATTAAAAGTGATGGATAAAAGGACAAGTTTAAAAAACTTATCAAAATTTTAGGCATTTACAATTAAATTAAACAGTCCCTATACAGTTATTGGATAGAAACAAAGAATTCTAGTCTGTGATTCATTTCATGCTTAATAGATCCTTAAAATGTCAGGCAAATTGTCCTCTCTTGCAGCTTATTTTTCTCTGTTGACTATAAAGAGAAGCAAAGATGCCTTGTTTAGATATATAACTCTAAGATCAATCTCTTCCTGTGTGTCAAACTCTTGCACAGACTATTTAAAATTTTAACTTCAGTCTGTGCTAAAAACTTTCTATGTTGGAATATGCATTCTGAGAATATTCATTTTAACAGTTGTTATGTTAAACATATAATGGGTTTATTTGTGTGAACATAAATAAGGTGGAAGACTCACATTGTTTAGTCCAATAACACAACTAAATACAGTAGAACATCATGTAAAGACATATGCACTTTCTATTAGGAAATTAATCAACAGGGGATATTGATTTACAAACTAATAGATTCTGTTAGAATAGATTCTTCTAACTATAAAACTTTCAGTGTAGAGAATGTTATTTTACTCTAAAGGCATCAAAATGAATTTTTTGCTGGTTATATTTTTCTTACAACCTTTACAGAGTAAAAAAGAGTAGTGTCATTTCAAGCTAATCCCATGACATTAAAAAAAAAAAAAAAAAAAGGGGGAAAAGAAGCTCAAAAGAATCAGTCAACTGATGATGCAGTATGGCAGATGCAGCAGATGTATCTCAGTCTATTAGTAATGGGTTTTGTTGATAGTGTACACAAGTAAGCTGCAAATTTTCTAAAGTTCATGCCATATTTTGAACAATATATCAACTACACTGAAAATAAGGCTAAAAAAACTGTGTAACTGCTTCATAAATTCACTTGGATCTAACCTTCCTGTGCCTGTTCCAAAACTGGCAGAGATCAATAGTGGCAGAAACCTTTGCACCAAGAGGATGCTAATCTCTAAGAACTGTCCTGTTTTTCAGGTTGTGAGAAATCCTGCTTTTGTTTGGGAGGGATTGCAGGTTTTGTTTTGTTTTGTTTTTAACCTAGCCTTACACCCACAGATGACTACAGCAGTACCTTGTCAAGATAAGCTGTCTGACTTAAATCACCCTTTGCTCTGTATCAGCAGTGGGATGAAAACACCACTTGGAATGGAACTTAAAGGCCTGGGATTTTCACTGAAGTCATGATGATGTCTGTACAAGAGAGATATTCAGGAATGAATACAATTCATATTGTATGAAGTACTGGAATTAACTTTGGGCAGCTTTTCACTGCAAGCTCTTCTGAGTCCTCATCAGAAGTCCATTGTAGCCAACTGAAAGAGTCCTCTTTTCTCTGAATTTTAGCTGGGCTTGTACTTGCCCAAAATGTCTGGTGTGAGATTTATATTCTGAAACTGCAGTAAGCTCAGTCTGCAATAAAGTACAGACCAAATCTTGATATATTTTCAGTATTTTTTGACCAACTTCCCTTGACTTTCATTGAGTTTAAGTGAAGTAAAAACTCAGCAGTAGCTGCACAGTCTCCTTCACATTTTGAATACTGGTGACCTGTTTCCATCAATAACTATACAGATACCAGTGTCAGATGAGAAACAATTTATGAACATAAATTTGCATAAGCTATAAATCTTCTGCTTCCAAAGAATCTGTGTAAAAATGCCTAGATTGAGGAAATATTTTACACTGTTTTTCTTGTTTATCTTCTTTGACTTTAAGCATATAAAAATATTCTGTCTACGCTAATCTGTCAACTGATAAATATTAATAGATAACTTTAAACACTCAACAAATATATAACTAAAATAGGTCCTGATTTTTATATCATTACTGGTTCTCCTATAACTTTGTTAGTCCACAGCTTAAATTGTCTCTTCATTTCATATCGCTGGGGACAATAAATATTAGCAATCACTAGTTTGGATGCTTTTTCTGTCTCATTCAAACTGTACCACAAGGTGAGTTCAGCGATGAACTGAATTTCCCTGAAGTTCACAGAGCTTTCGTTATCAGCATCTCTCCCCAGCACACAGGGCCTTGGGTTGCTCATACAGACAGCACCAAAATGCACTGCAGAGCTTTTAATGCATTCTGAATAGCTCTTGTCATTCAGGATCCTTCATTTCATGTTTCAGATTTTCCCAGGGGGCTTTGATGTTAATCCATTTCACACTTCTAACACATCTGTTCTTCTTCTGGCTTTCTTATCTCTTCTGAGCATTCAAATAAAAAAAAAAAATAAAAAAAAAATAAAAAAAAAAAGAAGTTTTAGCTGTCATTGTGCAGTTTCTGAAGCAAGACTTTAATGATGAAGCACATTCCAGCTAACTTCATTGTTACTTGGTTTAGCCACACAAGGCGTTATGTATGTACATTATATCCAGGGCTAACTGCTTCCCCATTATTTTGAATTTCTCTTGACTCTATGCAAATTAGGAAACACCTGCCCGTCACAGTCCCTCAGAGTAAGACAGTGTGGTCTAATGACTGATTTTTGTGCATCAACAGTTTGGTTTTATAAGAAGATGCCACCCTTCTCCAGCAATGTTAATCAAGCTATGACAAAAAGACTTTGATGTGTAGGTGCCAATGCAAAACAAAATGTTGAGTAAACACTGTGCAGAGGTCAATTCTAATTCAAACAGGGGTTCCCAAAATTCAGTGTTCTGATTCTTGTAGTAAGATCTCAGACAAATTACCTTTTTTTTCTATCAGAAGGCCAAAATTTAAAGTGCAAATAAGTAATATTAATAAACAACTCTGGGAATTCAGAATTCTTTTGTTTTTTCACCACACTAGAAGTGGGATCTAGCTTACATACTCATGTAGTCAAAGCTAGATGCTCAGTCTCACTCCATAGCCAGTGGTGAAATACTGGAAGCTCTGGGTGTGATTCATCCCAGCCCAGGATTTCAGTCTAGATAGGTGGGATGAATCAC
>JAWWTY010000088.1:67715226-67730612 GCA_035222235.1 Margarornis squamiger | reverse complement strand
AAAGAAAGAAAGAAAGAAAGAAAGAAAGAAAGAAAGAAAGAAAGAAAGAAAGAAAGAAAGAAAGAAAAAGATCTATCCAGACCAAGTTCTAACAATATTAAGTCATTAAGTTCTTTTTGAATTCTTACCAACAGCCATATCAAAACATAACTAAAAGTAAGGAAATTGTGACATCTTAATGCTAAGTGGACAATTAATGTTAACAAGCAGAGTCATCCCAGTAGCAGCCCGTTGGCCATGGCTTTCTCATGGGATGACTGTTTCTGGCTTGCTCCCTTGTTTCCTTCTGTTCCAATGTTCCTGGTTGGCACAGGCAGTGCTAGTCCCAGAATTCCTTGTTATGCTTTTATGAAAAAAAGCAGGTTGTTCTCATTTGGCCATTGCAGATCGTGGTTTATGAAGATGCTTGAGGCATTAATGATAATTTCAGCATTAAAGATGATTAAAGTTTGTCATAAAGAGTGCAATCTCTGGTGAACAGGGTAGTCAAAGAATGTGTACAAACAGGGAGGTAATGGATCTGGCTAGAAAACATGATTAATATAATGAAATGTTATTTACATAATCAATCCCTTTTTGTTCAAAAGAAATGAGCTACTGAACAGTAATTACACTAAAGAAAAGAGAAACTTTTCTATGCTGGAAAAATTTTCTGTCAGAAAAGATGATTTTCCAAATGAAACACTGTACTAACAGTCGGTTCATTGCGATTTTCACACAAAAAAATGTGGTTGGGAACAGTACCATTGCAAATAAAACATGGATGAAAAGAAGCACTTTGTTTTATCAGAATTAAATGTTCTAATAAGGTTAGGTTGATTAGTTTTTGTTAGAATTATATATTTTTTGTTTGTTTGTTTTGTTTGTTGTATAATGTAGATGCCTGGATAGTCAATGCTGACTTAGGAAAAAGAGACTTTTCAAAACTAGTGAACTTCCTGGAGAAGAGAAATCTCAAATTTTAGTGATGTTTGGATTGCTCTGTTGAAATAGGGTTACAGGCCTATGCTCCCAATGCTTAGGAAATTTTGGGTACATCTTCCAAAATATTTGAAAGACAAGGTCAGAAAATACTGAATAGATAGAAAAACTGGGGTGTCGGGTGTTTTTTTTGTTTTTTTTTGTTTTTCCCTCAAATGGAGCTTTTCATCACTGTTCTTATTTCACACAAAAGTGGCTTAAAAATGAGTTAAAAAGTATTTTATATCTATCTGTGTATATATATTAAAATTGCCAAGAAAAAAAATAAAGAAGGAAATAAAAGAAAAATAAATGGCAAAAAAATGTACATTCAACCAGTTCAGGTTGTTAATATGAAGTCAAAATCCTTCATATTTGTTTGATCAGATCTTAAAGAAATTTGGGAAATATAATGTTAGATGTTTTCTCCTGTCCTTCATGATGCCAACTGTAATTTTGCAACCCACATAATATTTTAATATCTACTCATAAGTGAAATCCTAGTTAGAATGAAGTTCTCATCACATATTTCAGTGGTAAACTCAGGCAATGGGGTTACTGAGAGATGGAGTCCATCAGAGAAGAAAGGGAAAGGAAGTATCAGGTAGTCAGTCAGCCATACCTCCCATCAGGTAAGCTGCAAACAAATGGGTATTTCTAACTTGAGTTTGGTGATGTAAAACTGATTTGGTATGAATGCTTCTCCACTGAAAAGTCATTTGTGCTGATTTTTCTGATAAGACACGACATTTTTTTTGACATTTTCCCCTGATGTCTTTAAGGTGCTAATTGCTTGCTACTGCTGGTAGATAACAGAGTTGCTAGTCAAGTGTCAGAAATGTCTGGTTTGAAGCTACACTGAAGATTGTGTGTGTGTGGGGACTTTTAATGTTAAGTGTCTGAAGTGCTCATCGTTTTCTTTAAAGCACCTCAAAGAACAATGAAATTCATCATAAACAAAATTTGTCACAAAGACCAAGACTGTTTTTGTCTGATATGTCTTCATTTTACACTATGTGCTACCAATGTCCTTCCATGCCTTCTATTTTCCTTCTTCCTTACAGAAATGGCTCACAGTCCCCAGTTCTGTATTTGGTTATGATGGTCCTTGAGTCTACAGACACACTGACTCTGTTTCAGACTAATCTTTGTCAGGCAGATATTGTCTTGCTTCAGCTGAGTAATTAATTTTCTAGGAAAGCGATTGGTTTTCTAGTCATAATGGACAACCACTCCCTCTCTCCCTCATCATTCACTTCTGTAAGGTTTTATTCATTCATGCTCCCCAGAATACCCCCTGCTTCAAATTCTGCTTCCCAATGAATTTAATGACTGTTAAAATGAAAAAAAAAAACAAACCTCCTTCTGACTCAGATTAACATTTTGTCCCAGAATAGGAAATATATATATATATATGAATAACTATATATAAAAGAATGTCTGTGTAGTTATTAAAATTACGGACACATTTAAAGTGCCCAAAACAGATTGTTCATTTGAAGAGAAAGGATGTCTAAAGTACCCCAGCAGCATTTTCAGTCTCTTTTGACTATATTTGAAGCTGAAGTAGCCTACCATTTCTTAAAAATCTTCAAGTTTCTAAAGATGATCTTAATTCAGTTACCCAAATTGCCAAGTTATCAGTTATCCATATGGTCAAGACTGGATGAGGACTTAATTTTATGAGGTTGCTAAGTGACTTCCTTGCCTGGCAAGTGATGATCTCTTGTAGGAGGTAAACTGTACAGAAGTTTTAGTCTAAATTGAATTTTAGTCTCCAAACTGAGAGAAGGAGCCGAAGCTCTTCTAAGAAATTTTGATTTTAGGCCCCCGCATGCTAACTGTATACTCACTAACCTCAGATCACAGAAGCACAGAATCTCAGAAAGTTCTGAGTTGGTGGGTATTTGTCTTCATTCTGCATGTTGGAAATCATGAGAACACATTCATACATGCACACACACTGAGAAAAAAAGCAAACTGAAAAGCTTTCCCAAAGCAAAACGGTCCTTCCTCAGGAGGGAGGTTGTTATTTAGGTCAAGAACCCTGTAGACAGGGGAAGTATGTGGCTGAAATGAATTTAAAGGCAGCCCACACTGGAATTTAAGACAGCTGTAAGGGCAGCAAAGCTGGCACAGAGCAGACAAGTGCCACTGGATGCTGGGAAGAAAGAAAGTTTCAAAAACATTGTGAAGGCAAAGGTTGTAGAGAGGAGAAAGATAGAGCACATATTTTAAAACGACATTTTATCCTTTGAAAACCTGTTTTCTTTGGTCTGTTACTAAAAAATTAGGACAAGGATTATTGTCCTATTCATTTCACCCTGTTTCATGGAACATTGTTCTATAAAAATAAGTTACTGTTATTATCATGATAAATAAAGGACAGATCTGAACAACACTATAAATTTTGGTAGTTTTAGATCTACTGCATGAATTTAAATGGATGTTTTGTCATAGTTATCTATTCCCTTGACCACTCTTTTCAAAGAATTAAGGGTACAGAATTTTAATATTCAAATAAACTGCATTTTGCGGCATCGTTTCTTTAGTATTCGGAAATGAAGCAGTGCTAATAATAATGATCATGCCAAAATATAAATACTCACTATAAATAATTGCTGCTAGATACAAGCAAAACAGAGAACTTAGATCTTTTCCTAATCAAGCTCTTTTATCCTTGTTCAGTGAGCTATTGGATTAGGGTAAGGATGAAGAATGAAAATTCTGACTTTCCAAATGATACAAAATCACTGTGGTCTGGAAATAAATCAGGAATCAGAGAGATACATCTACAAAAAGGCTTAAATATTTTGAAGAACTGAAAAACACAGCCTGGAAACAATATTTCCAGCTTTCACAGCACTATTGCAGTCATGGCATGTTTTACAAATTAGTGCCTTCCAATGAGACTTTCTAAAGGGGACTCTTTAGCCACACTGACACAAACTTCCAAAATTAGTTTCAAGAAACAAAAACAAAACAGGAAATAAAATGTAGACAAGTGGCAGATAACTGTTCATAGTACTTCAGAGAATAAATAAGGCTGTCCACACTAAATTGTAAATCTGTGGTTTGTGTACTATGAGGTCTGTCTAGATTTGACCCTCATCTGAGATACTGTTGTGAAGGAGAAACAGGAAAGTTTGGTGGGAATCTTTTGTAACAACATGGTTATGTTTTATTTATTTTAGAGGAAAGGGAGGGCATAGTGGAAATAGTTTGATTTACAAAAGAAGTGCAGAGTCATCCAAACCAACACCTGCAGAGGTGAAGTTTGGGATTTGTTTCACTGCAGCTTTCAAGTATCAAAGGTTTTTAAGCAAAAAAACAACCATAAATTCCACGTTAGACAATACTCCTTACTAGGATACTTATCTTAATTCAAGTTATTGCTCTGTCTTTACAGGATGTCAAAACCACTTGCAATGTGTTAATCTTTATGTGTGTCTTTTTCAGTCTTATATTTGGAACAATGTCCTCCTTTTCAACAAGTATTCACTGGAAGAATATCTTGTATTTGAACTCTGCACAACAGAAATCAGCTTGAATACTTTCATCTACTACTGCAGTGAAGGATGGAAGGACCTGAAGGAGAAAAATAAATTTTGAAATAATAATGTGTTTTGTGGATTGGAACATCCTTTCTGACCCAGATCCTGCTAAAATATCTGATATTTTAGGAACCTTTCCCTTTTCCTCCACAGAATTAGTGCTAATTCTATGCAAAATTAAGAATCTGATCTAAATTAACCATCTTTAAAGATGGAAATTGAACCAGTTGACTGCCAAAGGTCCTTTCCAACCCAAATTATTGTTCCTAAGGCTACTGTTCAGTATGACTTTTTCCAGGTTGTCAAAAATGGAAAAAAGGAGATGTCTAGGCTTCAACAGTGGTGTCTGGTGACATGCAGCCAGTTGCTGATCTAAATATATTCAATTATATAGAGTCGAAATGACATAGGAATATAAAACAGAAATGATGAAATATGCATTAATTGAGTTTATAGGCATATAAGTAATTTAATAACCTTTGAAAATTAGATAAGCAGAGTTGGAGAGAGCTTTAAATACAAACAGGAGGTGTGAGAAGCATATGTTCTATTTTAACATAGAGCTGGCCTGCATAACAAAAACTCTAACTGGATGAACATATGATATGCATTACCTAGAAGTGGAGGTTTGGAATTCTTGATTAAAGTATGCTTGAATAATCTAGAAATAACATAATCATCTCTACTTTAGAAATCTTTACTCGGGAATACTTCTGGAAGTGACTAGATTTTTTTTTCTCTTTCTTTTCAGTTTGGAGACCTGTACTTTCATTATTGCAGGTTATCTTGCTCATTAAATCAGTAGACATTATGCCGACATTATAATTATTGATCAAAATGAGGACAGAAACAAGCCAGTGAAAGTAACCTAAAACTTTCTCAACAAACAAAATGAAAAAGAACCCTTCTGAACCAGTCTTAAAATGTCTGCCCTGTATTATTTTTAACAGAGGCTCAATTCTTCACATAATATAATGAATAACACACACTAAGCATTGAACAAATAGGTCTGTAATTGTACTACGGGGTCTTGGTGACACTGATAAAACATTCACCATCACCGTCTCATTGGAATTAGGCTAATTATGTACATAGTTGGGTGTCCATTAATCCTATTATTATTATTATTTAAAAGTATTATTCATAATTTAAGTTTTCCTTCCTTTAATTTCAGCCCTGTAACAAACGAGAATGTTCCATGCTTAATTAACAGCCAAAAGCTTGAAAGTACAGTATAATGGGACATTATGGGGGCTCTATAGTGAGTTAATGACATAGCAACCAGCTAATGAGAATGAGGAATTTTTACAATGGCATTCTAAAATGAACAGCACAAAAGCACAAGTTGTGTCAAATAACATCATTCCCAGTATCCTTACTTAGTCTTCATGAAGTGAGACAGAGATAGACTTTGGAACAGCATCCTGCATTCCTCAGAGAAAGACTCATCCATGCCTTAGCAGTGGTTTTCTATAGAACGAGCAAAGTTAGCTTAGCAAACCTTGAACTGCTGCACTAGCAATGCCCATCTCTAGGACTCTCTCTAGGAGCCATTCTCTTAGGCCAAAATCCACCTCAAACAAAGGAATAAAAGCAGGGACAGGAGAGGAGAAAAAGCTTAGACTGAAAGAATCCCAAAGCAAACATGTCTTTGTAAAATTGCCTTTCATCATGGGTCATATTAGTCTGGCTTGCAAGATGGAAGTGTTCTCTATACACCAAGGAAAAGGTGATTTCTTAAGAGGGAGACTTCACTGAACTCAGCATAATACTGATATTTAAGGGGCCTGGATTTTGTTCTAATTACTTAGGCACAAGTGCACTGAGTAATATTCAAAAGATGTGTATATCCCACTCCGATATAAACCCACATAATATTATTTTTATACAACGAGGTTTTGGTTTTATGGAATGCAAAGAAGAATGGTTTTCCAGCAATAGTTCATTCTTTGACTGCACAACATGCAAGGGCCTGATATTTTCCACAGACTTTTGCAGTTACTGCATTTGAACCTAAATTAAGCTTATTGAAGTAACTATATTTTTACATCAAGTGATTACAGTAGCCTACACAGAATACTCTCTACCTAATTTAGAAGAGGCTGAACTATTAATTACAACTTTCCTCTGGGAATATTTCTCTGGGCATGTTTAAGAATAGCCAGGGTTGTAATCAGCCAAAGACATTTCTCTATAAAAGATGAAATTACCTACTTTCCAGAAATGCTTCTCCTTCAACTCAAAACAAATCCCTTACCATTCCATCAGAAACCTGACTCTGAGATGACTATGTTTATGAAACTATATGAATTCTTCCCCCATGTTTGCATGATTTGCAAACTGTTTCAAAAGTGCCTGTTCAGATTCTTTGTCATTAGACACAAGTAGGTGTGAGTGCAGATCTCAGGTGATAACCCTTCATGTGCATAATGCAAAACTCTACAGGCAGGAGCAGGAAGGAGTAGTAACCATGCTGTGTTACATTGTTTCTGTCTCTATTACTGGAAGTCTGGCCTCAAAACCAGCTCCCGAACAAAAAGTCAGACTATGAAAGTCAGCTCTGATTCAAGATGTTTAAAAATGGTTTTCCCAGTGAAACAAAATTAAAAATTGGATTTCAAGGAGAAGTAAAATATATGTATCTTTCACCCATCTACCCTAAAAATAAGTGGGGAAAATAGCCAGAAAAGTAATTAGAATGCAATTGTACAAACATAGGTAGAAACAATTGTGCCCTTATTTTGATGTGAGCAAAGGTGGGATTTAACATGCAGGTAACATCAAATAAGATTTCATGGTATATCCATTGAAGAACGCATGCTTTTTCTTCATAGTGAGGGTGAAGATGCTAGAACAGAAAGACAAAAGAAAAAAAAAAGTTTTTCCAGGTTGTGCTGTTTTCCTGCCTTCCTAACATTTGTTTCTGGGATTACATTTTTCTCTTCAAGTTCCTACACTGGTTTTGAGTTGAGCTGAATACAGGAAAGGCTAGTTTTGATTTTCTAGAAAGGTCTGACAAGACATGTAATTGTTTACATTTGAGAATTTAACCCCCAAACCAAAATAAAACAAAATACAATAATTTCTTATTCAAATGTTATTGGTCCTACACATATTCTGCATCAAGTGAAAAAGAATTATCACTTCTCTCATTCCTTTTGTGCAAATCAGAAATGAAAGCGAAATAACTGGGCATACCATGCCAAACACTCATAAATCAAATCTGCCCCCAAATAAGCACTATTCATAATAAAGATATGCAAATAGCATTGACAGAAGCCATACAAATCATTTCACAAGTAAATCAGGGTAAGTGGGCAGTAATAAATTCCAGTTTGACTGGAACGGCAGAAATTTAGACGAATTAGTGAAAGGTGGGAATGTTTTACAACCAGATGGAAAGACGGTAATCATTTGATCAAGTGCAACTGGACATTGTAAATTATTCTATCTTTCTCTTCAGCATGAGACATGCATATGATATTAACTTCTTCCAGACTTATTTGCATAAATATTCTGGGTGTGCATAAAAAATGTACAGAAATATCAACAACATCATGAAATTATTCTGAATACAAACATAAATGAACAACTATTAGAGTTACAGAAAAAAAAAAATAGAAAGTGTTCATTATTGTAGGGTTTCAGTGAGGATCCCTCCATAATGCTTGTAGGCGGGACTTTTAGATAAGGTGCTAACTCATATCTCTCTTTCCTGGCTGCATTATATATAAGAGAAAGGGAAGCAACAAGCGCAACCCCAAGGAACACAGCCATGCCAGTGATTCACAAAAGAGATCACTTTCTGTCTCTTTGGACAGCATGTATGCTGTGTTAATCCTTGTAGCTGATATCTAGGAACTAGGGCAACAGGTATCTTAGAGACTGGAGAGACAGGCAAATCAGTTTGATGAGGCAGAACCATTAGTTTAACATCAGTAAGGCCCATGTGCCCCAGGTATCTCAGCCGGGCTCTGGATTTCCAAACAGACCTAAACCACCAAGGTGTTTGGACAGACTCTCTGGTTAGTATGGATACAATATCTTTGTGTTATAATGAGAAAATTGAAAGAAACTAAAGCTTGAAGTCTTAGGTTCTCTATTCAGAAACTGAATCCATAGTGACACACTTGCAATGGAAACAAAGATTTTTTCTAATCGGTTGGAGTTCATGACATAATTCCTGAAGATGTTTATCAAAACAATAGTTGAACAGTTTTTCAAACAGGAGTATGAATTAACTATCCCAATAAAATTTCTGAAGGAAAATACTTAGAGTATACTACCCAAACAAGAAGTCAGTTCAGAACAAATACAGTTTGAGGCAGCAAAGGTTCACCTAGCTTTGTTTCTCCTGTATCCTACATGTCCTCAACTCCTTCCTAACTGGCAAGGTAATTTTTCACTAGTTTTCTTTTTAGGTTTCTGGTGATTGCTTTTTATTTTTTTTTTCTTTTTCCTTCCAAGACACAAACTTTTGTCTAATTTCTTAGGTGACTGAGATGCTAATCAAGCAACTCAAGACAGAGACGCTAGTGAAAATAATCAAATGTGAAACTGTCCAGAGGAAACACTCTACTTTGAAGTAAAAGAGAGGAAATTGTCATTTTGAAGCCACTAGAGACAACTTTCTTGTTACAAAGAAGACCCTGGGGAGTCACTACCTGATTTGCTCTTAGTCAGGCTGGCATCTCAGTGACAGGGCAACTGTAATTAGGATGAATAAAATGAGAGAAGTGCCAGTTCCCCAATTTGTAATTCTGTGAGCAATATTAAAGACACAGCATTATGTTTAATTTTTTGAAGAATCAGGCATTGTGCTAACAGGTAGCAGGACCTCCCCCTATGGTGATGACTTATATGAAATCTGAATCTCTCTCAATACAGAGAACAAATATGACACAGGAAAGAGAGCCCAGATGGTTATGGGATTTTATGCAATCTTTAGGAAAAGTTAAGATAGAAAATCAGATGTTGGGATTTTTTTTTTTTTTTTTTTTTTTTTTTTTTTTTTTTTTTTTTTTTTTTTTCCCTTCTGGGATAAGTTATGCAAAAAGGAAACAATGGAGCTTCAGTAAGGTAACTGACATCACAGTCTGATATTTCATCTTTTCACCTGACTAATGAAAATTACAGGATACAGATGCATCAAAGATCATTCTTATCATTGCTATTAGAATAAATAACTCCAAAAGAGAATATTTTCATCATTATTTTCTAAGTATTTATAATTAACTCTCAGGTAAAAAAGAAAACAAAGCACAGTTGTTCCAAAAAATGTGAAGAGTTACATATGTAAAAACTAAAATTCTTATATAAGAACTGAACTCCATTCAAAATCTCTTTTAAAAGTGAGATGCTCTAAGTCACTCCAACAGAAAAACATGCACAATGGAAAAGTTTGATGTCAATTGTCATCTCCAAACATGAATTAAAAATCTCAGCAGAAATCACATCTTCTTTAAAACAAAGAACGACAAAACAACAAGCACCAATCAAAAAAACTAATATCACATACTGCGAAGAATAAGTTAAGACTGCAAAGAATAAGTGAGGACTGTTACAAAATAATCAGTTAGTGGCTCTACATAAAAAGAAATGTGGTTCCCCAGAGGCCAAGCTCTGGCTTCAACTCTTCTTCAGTAGCCAAGTACCTTGTGAAAGAGACAACCAGGGAGCAATAAGTATACTGCATATAATTTTGCCCTGTGTTTCTGTGAGTTGAAACAAAGCCCTGAATGTGAATATAATTCAAATCTGGGAAAGTTTCCTTTTGTAGAAATCTGAAAGTTACACTTGGGGACTGAAATATGCCAATATATAGCACATATATATATATACATATATTTGTTACTTTCCTTTACAAATATTGCATTATAAAATTCTAGGAAAAAGTTCCAGAAGCCTGAGGAAAAATTGTATTTAAGCAATTTTTTGGTGCAGTTGGCTGACCCTTGGAAATCTGCATATACTCATAAAAACATTTGTGTGTTCAAACATTTCTTTCAAAACAAATACAAGATTTAATGAAGTATTTGTGTGATCATTTGTGAGTTCATCGACATCATGGGGGCCACAAGTCCAACACAATCAAGTCCTCCTCTGCTGCAACAGCTCAAGATGATAAATACAAGTCTGCCAGTACACTTAAACTTGGCCATGCCTAATTTGTAGTAGTGACTAAATCTAATCCTGGTGAATTTCCTGACTATACTACAGATTGAAGCTGGTTTGTAAGCAGGTGGGTCAGGAGACAACCTTACTGTAATTGGTCCCTCTGGCAGTTCTGCATCTGTAATGTAGGTGGACTGTCAGTGCCACTTTAGGATTTCTTTTTCTTGGGCTGTCAGTCCACTCTATGCCACAAGCATTAAATTCTCTTGATAATATCATTTTTCAAAGAGAAGGTACCTTCCCCTTTGAATCAGTCCTGCTGCCTTCATCACCTTGTTCTGTCATGGAAGTCATGAAGTCAGAAGCTATGTATTGCTATTACTTGTAGTTCTAGGTTTGCCAAATTAAATTTTGTATGCAGCTGTGTAAGTCTTGGTTATCTCTTTATCTCTCTGTGGTGGGATATCCATCTATCTATCTATCTATCTATCTATCTATCTATCTATCTATCTATCTATCTATCTATCTATCTATCCACCCAGTTTTTTTCCTGAACCTGGAAATTATCAATTCCAAACTCTGGCATTAAGTTTCATATATAGTCACCAGACTCCATCATGGGGTTAAAAACAAAAACAAACAAGCAAAAAGCCCCAAACAAAACCAAAACAAACAAAAAGACAAAATACAAACAAACAAACAAACAAAACAAAACAAAAACAATACAAAAGAAAGAAACAAACAAACACACACACACACACACACACAGAAAAGAAAAAAAAAAAAAGAAAAAAGTGCATCCCTTTACAGTACATCCCCACAGGGACTCACAGGGACTCACAGGAAATCAAGCAAAGAAGAAGATCTGTGCCTTTTGAGGGAACAGAAAATTATGCTCTAAATTTAGCAAAGGAAAAGATAACTGGGAGCTAAATCAGGTGATTTCTATTAACAGGGAGGATGAGGAAAAGATTCCTGGTTATCATATCTCAGCCCCAAATGAGTAATTCTGTTTGTAAGATAATCTTTTGAGACTTCTTAGTTTGAAAGCCAGGACTTGAGACATTAGTCAGGGAAAAAAAATAAAAATAAAAAAAAAAAAAAAAAAATTACTTTTAGTCCCATGTCCCATCATTACATAATTCTTCAGAAAGCAATCAAGCTGGCTAAAATCCCCTGGCAATATCTTAAGCTCTCTGTTTTTAAATCCCCCCAGTCTTGCCACCCCATTTCACTCTGCTGAATCCTAGCAACAGTTTTGTTTCCAGTTTTCATCAACAACGTGGTTAACTTTTCTGCTGGAACAAGGTCTCATGGCTCTCCTTTAATAGCCCAGCAACAAATGTAAAATGTGTAAAGCTTTGATGAGAAATAATAATAATAGCAAATAAATAAATAAATAAACAAAACATTGCAAATTGTTGCTAACCAAAGAAGCTAGGGAGAATAAGAGGACTTGTATGAATACATCCATGGAAACTGGGTAGAGAACATTTAGACCTGTTTTAATGAGCTAAAGGACAAGCTAATGATGTCTGGAAAAGTAATGGGAACATTGAATTCAACACAATACATTGTGTTCACATGAAACCCATCTTCAACAAAATGTTTTTTAAAAAAATCAGTAAATAAAAGTAAAATCCTGTTCATGTCACTAAAAAATGTGAAAACTCAGCAAAAACTTGAGAACCTTTAATAGTATTACCTCAGTGTGAGAAATTCTGGATATCACAAGGAATGACCAGCTAGGTCATTCAATATCAGTATTTCTTCCTAAGGAGAGATATTAAAATATCCTAGGGAGCATTAAGGATCTCCTAGGATCACTATCTCCTGCTGATCTAGGGAGGAGATATTAAAAGCATTTAAAGGGCAAGAGAGTGATTGATTAAATGAAACAAAATGAGTAAAATGTGCTAAAGTCTAACCTGTATACTTGACGGTAGAAGATAACATATATATACCATCCTGAGTCATTAATGAATGATGAAAAATACAAGACCATTTTTTTCCATTATATTTTGGATAAGTAGACAGGAGCCAGAATTTCACTCTACATGAGCCACAGAGTGACAAATATGAGCTTCAGTCTGTAAAAGTACATATACATCTGTACATTTCAGCAACTGTCCAACACACATTTGGACTGCATCCAGAGCTTCCCATGGATGGAAAAACTAACTAATCCATGCTATGTTCTCCACTACATTTGAAATGCTAATTGAAGCTCAAAGTTGTGTCCAAAAATCACTTTGTATTCATGTTATGGCAGCCTACATTTAGGTGTAAGTTTGAGTCCATGTTTAGGGAATGATGATGGAGAAATCTCATGTTCAACTCCCCACTGCAAAACAGAGACTACTTGCAATGCATATTGAGCTGTCTTGGCTACTGACACTTATCCCACTGGGGAGTGTGACAGAATCACATGAGTTCAGGGCACCTCTTTGGTGACAAAAATATTCTGTGATGGAGGAAGAGATGGGATTTTTAATAATCTTAACCTGGGTGACCAAACAGGTAAGTTAAGATGGATAAGGGAATGTGGGTCTGGGATCTCACCAAGTCTAAATATGATTCTTGGCCCAGAATGGCAAAGTCCATGTAGACAGCCTTAAATGCTACCCACCACCTTATTTAGAGACTCCAGCTTGTAAAAGTAATCCTTTCTGTTAGGGATTACACCTGTGTAGTAAGCCACAAGGATGAAAAGCTTTGCACTATTCGAATACAAATCTGCTTATTGTGTGCACAGACCAGACACAGAACTGAGTTACTAATGTGCTTAAAATTCAGGCTCCTGGTTCCAATCAGATAAATCACTTCTTTTTCAAAGTCTAAGAGAAAAGGCTCATTTTCAGCCCTGGCATAAGGACATGAAGGGGTGTAACAAACCTGGCTCCCAGTAGAGCTGAAAAAATCTGTGAAATATCTGATAAATATTTGTTCAAATGCTTTGGGCCCTGACCCAAAAAAGCATGTGTACAGATGAAAAGCAGATGAATACTCCCAACAAAACGAAAGGAATATCTCTAGAAATATTCACAGGTCAAAGTCAAGCATACACTGAAACATTTTTCTGGGTAACTCTGGTTTATGGCAGGTATGAGCATAGACTCTAAGCACAGAACTATTGGTAAAATTTATTTCAGGCAGAGAGGAAGCATTGCCATTATTGTTCTTACTGATACTTTGCAGCCCATATAGTCGATGCACTTTGACTTTTATAATGTTTTTCCTTGATCCTAGCATGGCTTGTTCCCTTACCATGTATCATAAAGCAGTTTATGCTGGCATAACTACATCTACAATAGCACTTATGTTGGTATCTCTGTAACAGTACATCAGAGTCTGATGAGAAATACATAACAACAAAATCCTTATTGTTCTATATGGAACATCCACATCAAATGTGGAGTCTTTCATGTCTTTCAGCTTCTAAGAAAGAATAAAAAAAACCACTAGAAATATGCAGGCAAGACAGAACATATAAAACTTCTTCCATACACGAAGACATTAAACAGACCAAAGCTCAGACAAAAAGAAGCCTGAAAAGACTTAGACAGGTCTTTAAATTGTGAAGAATAGTAACAAATGAGTATTTATTTTTTCTCATGACACAAAAATTTTAGGTAGTCAAAGAGAGTTATCAGATGTGGAGTTCTAAAAGCAAACAAAGTAAAGAACTTCTACATAAAACAGAATTAATTGTGTAACTTTTAGCCACATTAACTTGCAGACGCAAAATGCATTGAGCAGTTTCAAGAGATGGTTAGACAAATTAATGAAAGGCAAGTCCTTTTTAAAGGAAAGACAAAGATGTAAACAGTCTAGTTGTTAAGGCTCTGAGCTGACTGAAGATGGGCAGTATTGGGGAAGTATTAACCTGTACATATTCTGCTTCTGGACTCTTCTAGGTCATTGCCTATAGGATATCAGGCTTGATGGCAGAAGGGTTTGGATCCCAGGGTAAACATTGAAATATAATTTGTCATGGCAGGCAAACATGGATGGACTTTGTCAGCCTCACACAGTGCCCTCTTTTTGCAGCAAGGCCTACAGCACCTTCATTTACTGCTGTTTTCCACCTGGCGTGTGAGTCCACAAGCCCAGGGCAAATAGGTCAGGCTAACTACAGTCCTGATTATTTTTGTACAGCACATTCAGAGCTGGAGGGGGAGAGACGCTCTGGCACTAAATGAAGTCTGAGCATGACTAACTGAAAGAGTCCTGAAAGGAATTCTGTTTGAGGACCATGTGTACATGTTTCTTGCTTTATGGTCACCTACACCTTGGTGAAAGGTTGCAAAACAACGTTTTGCTTTATTGTCAAAAATCAGTTCAGTGAATATCTAGTTGACAAATTGTCAAGACAGCACTTCTACTTAAGTTTATATTAAGACTTAAGTTAACTTAAGTTTATATTTAGATGCCATTTTAATTTCAAGTGTCTCAGTTTTCTTTAGGTGCCAAATTAAGAGCTACCTTACGACAGCTGAGGGGACACGCTCCCCCTTTCACCTCCCCGCTCACGGACCCCGAGATGCCCCAGAGAGAGCCACACAGAGACCACAGGAGGGGAAGCAGAGAGAGAGTTTATTAACATAACTGGAGTGTATATATAGGTTTTAGGGGAATCCAAATTACTACCAATAGAAATCAAGGGATAAATGACCAATGCGAAAGGGTTAACTATGGGCCAATAGAGAAACTTAAACAGACACCTTCAAGGACAAATTCCTTGGTGCTTAGCTACAT
>JAWWTY010000088.1:67698048-67709609 GCA_035222235.1 Margarornis squamiger | reverse complement strand
AGCTGAGAGATTTTGCCTCCAGACTGACTGAAAGAGGAGGCACCTCCTTTGTCTCTGTATTGGGTGAGTGTCACTAGTTGAGGCCTACAAAATGTTCTATTTGGTCTTTGCTTTTGTGTCACATGACAGCTTCATAAGGGATATTCTGGGTAGTCTTATGGGGTTTATCCTTATATATATATTTTTTTTTTTTTTGTGAAAGTATCTTAAGTGGAGTACTTTAGAGATTTATCACATCAGTCAGACAGCAGGGCGTGTTTTAAAACAAAATTTCAATGACAAATTTTGTAAGTGGGCTCAGTTCACTTTAAAGTCAGTGGAAGTTTCGAATATCTTGTTTTTATGATCAGGAGGGTTAATCAGTAGGAGAAAGTCTGGAGAAGTGTTTCTCCAAACATTAGAATTGTCTGAAAATAAGTCTGTTTCATAATGAAATTCTCTTATACAAAAGAATTAGAAATCATAAAACATTACAGAACATTTTAGTTCTCCCAAATGTCTGATACAGAAACAATAATTTCTGTGGAATTATTTCAGAAAGACAAAAACTGGAATATAAGGCCATCATTCTAGTCAACTATCCTCCACTGATTTCAAAACAACTCTCAGGCTTAAACTGGACATGATTTCATAGACTATTGAATTATATTCTGCAAAGTATATATATGATTTTTTTTTTTGTTCAAATTTTCTATTAAAATGAAGCAACTGTATAGCATGCCTATTTAATAAAAATAAACTGTGAAGTTCTTGTGCTTCTATTTCTTTCAGGTAGCAAGACACACCTACCTATATTAACATGAAAGAGCAGGTTAGACGCAGTGAAAAACACTTTTTCTATCTGAACCAATGAAAAAAGACTAGCTCCAAGATGTAGTGAGCTTTACGTCAAGTAAAGGAAAATCCAAAGTAAGGTTTTTGCTACTATTCTGCTGCAAGTATGTCACTACTTACTTCTACTCCCACTGTTCCCATGAGGATCACATGAGTTTCTGTGTTTCCTCACATGAGTTTCTGTGTTTCCATAGCCTAAATTGAGACTTGTGACCTTTGCTTGTTCATTGGCAATGAGCCAGTCTGAGCACAGAGACTGAGAAGACTGGATAAATAAAGATGACAAATGATCTCATCTTGTTGAGCTTCATGGTGGTGTGAGGGTCTGCTCCTGTCACCCTCTTGAATCGTAGCATCAATGGGGGCTGTGATGGTTGGATCCAGCTGACTGTGGACTTTCAGGGATGAATGGCACCATGGTAGCCAAAAGCTGTCTGGAGCAGTGACCCAGACACATCTTGCTGTTATGCAAATGGAAGTCTATCATCTAGATCCGTAAATAGTGGACATCTCATGACCCACTGAGTTCTCCTGCGCTGCAGTGGGCTCTACCCTTAAATAAGGATGCCTATCAAGGTTACGCCCAGAAACTGAGAGATTCTTGTTGCAACATATCCTTGGTAAGCAATTAATAGCATGCTAAACTTTGAAACAGGAGCTAAGGGATATAAGGATTGACTATGCACATACAAACACTTAGAAGTAAACTTTTGACCAAGTCTGGAACTCAGACTGGATGCAGGTGCACCCAGATTCTCTTCTGAAACTCATGGCTCTATGGAAGAGTTTCCCTCACAGTTATGTGTGATCCTGTTCTCTATAAAGTAAGTGTACCTTGTAATCAAATCTTGTTAAACCACTGTAACATTTATCATTGATTGAATTTTGTTAACTCACTGTTTTATTTCAATAAAGTGTGTTTCATCTTCTCTGTTAAGAATGAAGTGCATCACTCCCTTGGCAACAGCTGGTTATGCAATCTCACAGTACCACAAAACACATCCTTGTCTGTAACTGGCTTAAATACCCTTAGTACGTCCTGAGTTGATCACTAGATCAAGGAAGAATGGAGTAACGTTCAAAACAGGAGTCCTTTGGTTACATTCCCTGCATAAGCCATTCTGAACATCACCATACAGGATCTTGGTCTTAAGCTGAGACTCTGTTGAAGATCCTGTCATAAACCAGGTCTGTCTGATCTGAACACCAAAGGAACTTGCATGGTTTTGGAGGTGGAACTCGATACTGTAGCACTGTGTTGCTGTAAAGCAATGACTGTTTCAGGCTCTATCACAGACCCTATGAAAGCCCATATGTATAACAAGTTTTGATCAAATAGACACAAGTCTGGATTTAAGTTACAGAATTTATACCCATTTGCTTTACTGGCAAATAGGCAGAAAGCTAAAGGAACTATCAATCCAAAATTTAACATTTATTTGGGGTTCAACGCAAACATTTCGTATGCCTTTGCCTCCACCTTCCTCTCAAGTGACAATAATTGTTAAAAATCAAATTTTTGCCTTAAAGCATGAGACAGGTTGAGATATTATAAAAGCTAGAGTACTGCAGTAGAGTAAACCCCTCTATGATTTGTGAAGATGAGGTATCTAATGTTTAAAGTGCTGGCATATATTGCAAGGCTCTTTGTTTTTTCCCGTTCTTTGATCCTAGATTTCCTTTCTGCCCAATACTGGCCAAGTCACTTGAATTTGTTGGTTGAATTTAAAATAGAAAGAGGGATACTGCCACACCTCACAGTGACAGAGGGGACAATATTTAGAAGGATTCATTAAAAATTATCTAGCGCTATTCATTATGAAATCCATCCTCTTGCATGACAGCACGGATTTCAAGAAACAGTCTGAAGACTTTGGAAAAAAATACTAAAAGTCCCTCAGTTTAAAAGCACAGAGGGGAAAAAGAACACTTTTCTACACTTTAGTGGGAACTTTAAGAAGCCAGTTTGCTTTTCAAAAGTGTCCCTGTGAATAGAAGACAGATGGTCTTCAAACCAGCATTTCCCTCACCATTTTAGGCATGAAAGCCACTAGTCTGATGGAGCTGCAAGGGGGAGAGATAGGAATGGCATGACACAGGCAGCACACAAAGGAGAAATAAGAAATCCTTTAAACAGGGATTGAAATAGTCTGACAGCTAGAAAAGGGGGGAGTGTCAGGAAGGTAAAAGGGCAGGCTCCATAGGGGTAAGCAGAAATAATGGAGTGTAGAGTAACAGGATGTGAAGGGGTTATAATGATCATGGTAGCCAAGTGTGTAATTTGCAGTGAATAATTGATCCAGTGCCTTTTTCTTTTTTTTTTTTTTTTTTCTGTTTCTCATCAAGAAGATCACAATTTTCTTGCATCTGTTCCATCCTGATGAGTCAGTGAGTGATTTCTGCAATTGAAGCATGGTCTGTATACTGAACACAAGCAAAATTCATTGTGAATGTACAATATCAGAAATCCTAGTTTAGTTTTGTTGGAACACATAAATCACATGGTATTTTGTACTTTCTGTAATTAGTGAGTGCAACTCTAACAATTGCTGTGACATTTCTCCCAATTACGTATTCAGAAAATGATTTTCATGAATATTCTTTTAAAATGGACTTTCTCTCGAAGTGCTTATGACAGTAAACTCATTGGCAAGAATATTACTGCAGTGCTTGACAATCTAGGGACTTAAAACTCCATAGGACTTTTGTTAAAAAGGAAGAGATGACATGAGAGACCAACACAAATTCCAGCATATATAATTACTCATGAAAATATATGATATGATCTTCATTAAATGAAATAGGTCCCCAAGCCTCTGCTTCCCTCTTGCTCTAGAGACACTGGTGTATGTGTGACTGAAAGTAGACGTGCAGATTTCTCAGACAAGAGATGGGCTGAAAATGCCTTCAAACCAAGTCTCAACTGCTTATCATTGAAACTAGAGGGAGAATTACATGCTCAATAAGTAAGTAAATGTTTGCTTGGAATGCCAGAAAGAAATTCTCAGTGCACTATGCTGGAGCAATGAAAAGAAAAAAAAAAAAACAAAAAAAACCAAAGTAAAATTATGAGTGTGATCTCTTTTCATGACAAACTCATAAAATTCCGGAGGGTAGAGTTCAGTCTACTGAGACTCATTGAAAGTACTAGAATGTAATTAACACCCAAACAACATCATTCAGAGACAGTAACAACAGACAGCATAGGAGAAATGATGGTGGCAGTGGTGGCAGGAGTCTGGAGTAAGAAAAACTTACGCTCAGTAGAAGATGCTTGGGTTAAAGAATTCTTAAGCAAACTAGACAAATATGAATCCATAGGTCTTGATACAGAGTATCCACAAGTACTGAGGGACTTGAATTATACTATTGTGAGGCCTGTTGAAAACAAAATTATCATGGCACCTGTGAGAAGCCTGAGGATTGAAGTAAAGCAAAGATCACTCCTATCTTCAAAAAAAAGGACAAGAAGGAGGGACCTCAGAATTACAGGCTGGTCAGCCTGTACTCCTTGGGAAAGTGATCCATTAGTCAAACCTTGCAGTCATTTCCAGGCAAATGAAGGACAAGAAAGAAAACAGGAGTAGGCAGCGTGGTTACACCAAGAGGGACACATGCTTGACAAATGTGATAACCTTATAAATGACTGGCTTGGTAGACGCCAGCATGACAGTACAAAAAGGAGAAAAGACCTTGGATCTGTAAGCACTGCTCAACAATAACAAAAATATCTCTATGTTATCATCACTGTCCACAGCATAAGTCCCAAACATAGTCACTACGAAGAAAGCTAACTCTGTCCCAGCCAAAACCAGCACATCCTCCTTCAACAGGCACAAGGTGACCCAAACCTTCCGACCTTCTGGGATCTCTGGCTGGGGCTTTCCCACAGTGCTGCAAGGGGCTAGTCCTACTCTTGACAACCTTTTGAGAACACATGTCAGGGTTCTTTTTGCACCAAGAAGGCCGCCAGGGTTCCCTCACCTGCTTTTCATTCTGAGGCATGTTGCTGGGCTTTTCTGCTGAGGGCCACAAGTGTCTCATCACAGCACCTGTACAGCCTGAGGTTAAACCACTCCCATAAGCCCATGGGCAGATGAGAAACACCCTACAACACAGGCTTTTCCCCTTTAAAGGCATCCGCCTCCCTGGCTGACCTGCAGTTTAAGGCAGCCCCAGGGACCATGTGGCACAAGGTAGTGGCTGTGACTGCCCCAGCATCACTGCTCTTCAGCAGCCACACAGGCTTTGTCCATTGACATTTCATCCGGGGCTTCTCTGAGTTCACATGCATGGCGTGCAAATTCTAGGAAGGTTCTGGTCCTCCACATGGAGGGATGTCATTGAGAGATGTCACTGAGGACAGCCTTGGCACTTGTGATTGCTGTAGTCTCGCATGGCAGAGGTCCCAGGACTGTGGGCACAAGGAGAGTCCCAGCACCCTTGGTACTTCAGAAGATTTCCAGATAGTTCCTGAGCCTTCCCAGAACACCTCTTGCATCCGCACAGGTCCAGTTCCACTGATGGTTGTCTGGGAGAGAGTGCAGAGCTCTGGTGGGACTTGGACAGGGGACTGCAACCCTGGAGAGAGCCCAGGCAAGTGCATGGAGGGCAGACTTCAAGACAGACTGGCCCCCAGTGCTGAAGTTGTGACTGCCACTGTTTTCCAGAGCTTGTGAACGCTGAGGGAAGACTTGCTGGGATATAGTTCCTTAGATCAATCTAAGTTTTTTGCCTTTCTTCAAAGTGGCTCTGATGTTTGTCCTTTCTAAATCCTCAGAAACCTCCCCTGAAAACCATAACCTTTTGAAAATGCCATAAAATTATTTTTCCAGCTTTCTCAGGACCTCCAGTTGTGTTCCATCTGCTTCCATGGATATGTATATGTCAAATTTGCCTAAGTGATTCCCAGCTTGATCTTTCTGTGTACTGTATAGTATTATATTCCTTTAAAATCTGCTGCTAGGCATGGGATCTGGAAAGCTAGAATGCAGATTGTACCCCTAAAGACTGAGCAAAGGAAGACCTTTTCCCATCTTTTGTCTGTGATCTCATTCAGTAGTAAGCAAAAATCTTTAGTCTTTGTTTTGCTGTTAGTGTGCTAGTAGAGGTCTTTCTGGTTGCTTTTCACATCCATTACCAGTTTCAATTCCAGGTAAACTTTCAATTGTCTAATATAATCACTGTGTGTTCAGGAAAAAAATTTCTCTTTGTTCTGGTGACCTACAGTGGTTTTCATTTTCTACCCACTAATTTGTTTCTGTTTGAACTCGGTGAATCAGGTCATCGTCTTGCCAAAGCTGCTCAACATCATTCATATTGAAATATTTTATTTTTTTTTCTCTAATTTTGTCCTTGATGAGCAATCATACACCCTTCTGTCCTTCAAGATGGCATCTCATGAGACTCACAACCAGTTCCCTGAACAGGACAAAGTCTGCTCTCCTGAAGGCAGGAGTCATTCATTATTCTCCTTGTTGTTTTCCTCATTTCCCTCAAGATCTTTACCTCCAGTATTTCATCCCAATGAAGTTATGAGCAAACATGGAAATGAGATTTGAGGATAGGGAAAGAGCTGGCCATATGACCTTGTGCAGAGAGAGGAAATTTTAGAAATTAAGCACATTCTTAACACTGGTAAAAAACCTATAACATTTGCTGACAGAGTTTGATGGATACCACCTTCCCCAAACAAATAAGACCATGGCACTACCTTATTGATATGAGTATTTTTAGCTTGAACTAACAAATACAAAGATGAAACAAATGTGTATCGTACTGAGCTCACAATTCAGAAATCCACAAGTAATTCAAGAAGTATGTAAGATTACCACATTAAATCCAATTTTTTTCCTTCAAAATAATTTAGACATTTCAAAGATAGTGTGTGGAAAGAAATAGATCTAATCTCGGCAAAGGGCCTGCAGATAAGGAAAGGCAGATATGTCCACCATAAGGCAGATTATGTCAAGTCTCACCTGCAGAGAAGTGACTCATCTAATTGCCTCCTGTCTCACTCTCTTTCTCTCCTAGAGAGATGTGCATTTCACTCATTTTCAGCACAGCACCAGAACCTTCTTTTCAGTCCATGGCCATCGCATAACAGATGTGGCTGGACACCAGCAGCCCCTCCTGGGATCGGTGATTCTTAAGGCTGCAAAGCAGAATGGAGAACAGAAACTGCACTGACATCTAGGACTGCAGTGTGCCCTGTATGGCCAATCTCATTTGTTAAGAGGCAATTTACCAGAGAAAGAACGCCCCAAAACTGTGGGATTGATAGAGCTTTGTTTTCTATGAGTTTTTTAGTGTCTATAAAGTTGTAAGGTCATATTCAGTGGTATCTCTATAGGGTTTTTGTGTGTTTTATTTTTAATCCAGACATTTCTTTTATGTTAAATTCTAGGAATTAAGTTTTAGACCTAGCTTTCCTCATCAAATTTACTTGAAAGTGTCAAGGCTATAAAAAGTCTTTCACAGAAACATAGAAACATTAAGGCTGGAAAAGACCCTTAAGATCATCAAGTCCAGCTGCCAATCTGGCACCACCACCACCTTCATCATTAAATCATGTCCTCAAGTTCCATGTGCACACATTTTTTGAACACCTCCAGGGAGGGTGACTCTACCACTGCTCTGGACACAGAGGATTATGGGGGGGAATCATATGAATATATGAATCACAGTTGCAAATCCTCTTTTACCTAAGTAAATCATTTTATATATGAAAAATAAAAATAAATTTAAAATCAAAAGAAGAGGAAGGTACCTGGATCTGTAATAGTTCAGAATATGTTTCAGAATTTACAAAGAAAAAACCTGTCAGATGTAGTTACAATAATGTGAATTTGATTCTTTGGAGAAGATGTAGCCACTTGCTCTGTCATCCAACTAATGCAGATAAGTAAGAATACTAGACTGTGATGATGGGGCCAATGCTGTAAATGCTAACAGCATTTCTAGGTAATATTAAAATGCAGACAGATGGTAAAAATAATATCTAAGATATAGTTCGCAGTCACTGATAAATCAGTACTGGTCCTGCTGAAGTAGAGGGCAAGGCAAGCCAGGGAGCTGCAGACTTTACCATGTCATACTGTATCTTGTATGAGGAACACAGTCACCATAAACTGTATGCAGAGTTCGCAGAGAATATAAACACAGCTTTTCAAAGAGAGAAGGAGACACTTCCAAGAGAAGCCAAAGTTTGAAATAGATTTGCACATGCTGCCTATAAAATTATTGAAGCAGGTAGCTCCATAAGACTGCTGGATTGCTATGGAATAAACTGGTGACCTGACACAAACTGATGACCCAGGACCAAATGGGTAAACACTTTACCTGTGTGAAACTTGCAGCAGCATTTTAAATAGAGGGGGCATGGAAGTAAATGAATATTTGTAATTATCTCAAGTCAATTAAGATCACAAAATACATTCATTGCTTGCTAATGTTTGCTACACAGTGCCTGTTTGCTGGTTTGTTTTGTGTTTTTTTTATGTTTTTGGTTGGTTTGTTGGTTTAGTTTTGGATTTTTTCTCAGCTTTTGGGGATTTTTTGGGTTGTATTTTTTTTATTGTTTTTGCTTTTTTGTTTGTTTGTTTTTGGTTTGGTTGGTTTGTTTTGGTTTTGTTTGGTTTTGGTTTTTTTTTTTTTTTTTTTCCTTGATATATTTTCATGCAAAGGAAACCATATATAATCCATAAAACCTCCTGACAAATTTTGGCACCGTTTTAGAATTCTGGTTAGGAAGTGTTTCAGCATTTACTTATATGTGCACAGAAGAGCACTCCTGAAGCTGAGTACCAGAGACACTTCGAATATTGATATATATCTACCAAGTTGGCTGTTCTAGTCCTCAGGTACAGACTCCAGTTTGACCCTGAAAAGTGAGGACAATTAAACAAATACAAAGATTCTGGGATATGAACACAGTCTTATTATTTGCAGACTTTACTAACTGTCTTTTTAGTATTTGTATGCAGCTAACAGAAGGATGTTATCGGTTTGAAAGTTCAGATGAAGAAGCTTGTTTTTTAGCTATTATGTAGACTGTTCCATAATTTGTATAATTTTCTTAAAATATGCAGTACAGCAAAGATTCATTGTACTTCAATAAACAGGTAATTACATAGCTTTATTATTCAGCATATCGTAAAAGATAGTGTTTCTTCCCTTTACTCTGAGCTTGTCTAATTTCAAAAAAAGTCTCACAGACTTCCAGACTAAAACCAATCAGTGAAAATTACTGGATTTGAAGAGTTACAGAATATGTTCTGCATTTGCAAGCATATCCCTTTTCCTTTAGATATGTGTTTGATTTTTTTCTTGTATTGGGCAAGAAGTTCATGCCACCCACAGGAATACTAAACCTTTGGAAGAAGTGTTGTGTGATTTAACTGTATGTTCAATTTACTTACTATAGCAAATTTGATTTTCATAATGCAGATGAATAAAGAAACTAGTGAATTTTCCTCTCTTTTTCAAATAATGTTAGAAATAGGCGTGTATGTGGCATCCTAAAATGCTGTCCTATGGCAAATAGCATTCAGTGTGAACTTTTGCAGTTTTCACATTAAAAAAAGATCAGGGTTTTTTGCTCCCATATCTCTGGTTGGAAGATTTGTACAGAATATTGTTTCTGTAATGAGTGAGAATATTCTTCCACTTTCTAGTTTAAATTTATTTACAACACTTTATACCCATTTTTTCTTGGGTAAACATTGCCTGTTAGTTGCAACAGGCCCTTTCCTTCTCTCATGCTACCATTAAAACTTCCCTGATGTTATTTTGGAGAGCAATCAAAACCTCTCTCATATTCATTTAATTTTGAAAGGTTCAACGAACCAAGCTTTCTAGACTGCTAAGAAAATTTCTCCATTACCTTGACCTTCTAAGTAGCCCTTTTCTGCGTTGATTCATTTTGTGTTTTATATCTGGTATTTCATAGTTCATTTATATTAAAACTTTATGTGGAATTGGCAAATATACATACGAATTACTTGTTCCTGCACTTAGAGGAAAGAACAGTGTTGAAGGTTAGAAAATAGCCCATTGGCAGTGTTGATCTTTCTGATCTTTGCTTATGGCAAGCTTGTGACAAGCTGTAATTTTGGGAACAGGTTTTGTTTAGATTTGATTTTTCTTTTTCTTTTTTTTTTTTCTTTTTTCTTTTTTTGTGGTGTTGTTTTTGTTTGTTTATGTGTTGTGGAAGTATTTTAATTTGCTTTAAAATATAGGGAAATCAATCATATCCTACTTATGAGACACACAGGGATAACGTTCCCATACTGAGCTTGAAGTACTTATTTGTCTATAAATTCAAAGTGGAAATTTGATGATGGAGCAATCCCATTCCTCTCCTCTTCCAAACCACCTCTAGTATCAGTGAATTCTACTTTCGTACTGTTAGGTGCATCATTATTCCTCCAAATAAGCTTAAAACCTGTTACCAGAGCAAATAAATATGACATGGGCAGCTCTATATTTTCTCAACCTCCCATATGACTGGATAACATAGGATTTTTAGTGAGACAGCACCAAGCAGAAGCTTCTTCTAGGTGGAACAGAGCGTGTTACATCAAGTGAGGAACATTACTGTCAAGAAATTACAACCTCAGCATTGACATAAATGTTGACAGCACCATTTCCACTGATAGTGGTATCAGAACAGATTATGATTCACACAGGACTGCCCAAATAGTGATGATTTAGATGAAATGCTCCCAAATAAGAAAAAAGTTCTGAAAGGAAAAGTGAAGATGACAAGGATTTTATCAGGTCACTGCTGAGATGGAGGACACTTTCTCTTCTGTTTGCAGAAATATCCTGGCTGTGCAGATAAACTAACCAAAATGAAGTCTCTTTCTCCACCCATTCCTTTCTTGATGGAATCAAAAGACGTGATAGTACGGCATGATAAATCCTGGGTAGTGACAGGGTGTGCAACTGGAAAAAATATCATCTTCCAGATGCATTTCTATATACCTTTGGAGAACTCAGGGCCAAATCTGCTAATAGTGTGACCTGAAAGAAGCCAGTAAAGAGTTTTGAGGAATTTGCACAGCCCATAATTTCCAAGGCCGATAGTTACCAAATGCAGCACTCAGAGTTTTTCAGTCTGATAAACAGTAAATGGCTGTGACTAACACTCAGAATTTATGGCACTGTAGAAGTTGAAAAGTGGGTCTTCTTTTTGCTTGGAGTCCCCCCTTCTTTGCTATTTCATACATATTTGCAACTCTCACTCACTTTCTCATCTCCCTAGATTAAAAAACAACAACAACAACAACAACAACAACAACAAAGGAACATATTTATGTCTAGTGCAAGTAAACAGGGATGAGCTCAGCCTGTAACCCCTGAAGGCAAAATAAGTAAATATTTAAGAGCACATAGGAATTCTGCAGAAGAGGTGAAAAGGACGTTGATCTGTAACAGTGAGAAGGATGTGGCAGTCACAGTGATACTGCTATATCAATGATAGTCAGATGATATAAATTAATGAATTTTTGTACGACAAAGAAATAACTCTTAATAAACTTTTTAATATTATTGTAAGAAATCAACACTTTTTTGATAGTGAAAACTTTGTAGTTTTTTCTGTAATTTGGGATATAAATAAAAATAATGACAGAATTTGACACAAAACACAATTGACATAAGCAAAAAAAAAAAAACAACAAAAAAGATTAGCTAATAAAATCAAACTAGTCAGGGACACCCAG
>JAWWTY010000088.1:67674116-67689889 GCA_035222235.1 Margarornis squamiger | reverse complement strand
TTTTTTATTTTTTTTCCTGATTGAGTGTGTGCCCTCTAGATCAGTGAATTGATTCAGTTGTGGAGTGTGTGTGTAGTCTATTTAGCAAATTCATTTCATGTTTAATATTCTATATGTTTTATCATCTATGGCTTGTCATGGAGAAAGCCAGCAGCCAAAGCTAAGATTTTCTATTATTTCTGCTAATGTAGCAATCTGCAGGTAAAACTGATTTTTCACATGAGATACAGATCAAAAGAAATTCTCCTGGTTATATTGAAACAACACCCTTCTTATACTAGCATAATAGAAGGGAAAATGGAGATACCCCTTTAAAAAAAACAAGGAAAATACACTCTCCAAACAAACAAAAGCCACCAAAAACCCCACAAACTCATATTTTTTACTCTTATGCTTACTTTTTATTTCATTATATTTTCATTCATGAGCTAACCTGCTTTAATACCACTTTGAAAAACCCTTGTTGAAAATATAGCTCACTAGAGTGAGAGCTCACACAGACAGTCACTGTGAGGTCACTTGTTGAAATCCAGCACAGATCAATAACAATGAAGCCTTTCTGGCAGATAAAAAAAACACTTCGGTGGACTTCAGTCCATGCCAGAACATGCAGGTTCCTCTGGAGAAGTGTCGAGTAGTCTGAACTTGCCCTTCACTGAAGTAAATTGCTGATGCAGAGGATGATAAAGAAACATTATATTTTGTGAATAAATCAAATAATTCACACTCTGAACAGTCAGTGAGGCAATTTTTATCATCACTGGCCTTAATTAAAATAGTACCTTACATTCAGTGACGAATTGTTTGTACATATTTGTTTATATATGTCCATTTTCTTTTGGACAGCCTGCTTATAAGTGGTTATTTTTTATATGAGAAGTTAATAAAATAACACTGTGCCAGAAGGGAGAGAAACATCTAAAGCTGAAGTTGAGTAAATTTTACATTTTTCATAATTTTCAACTTATTTCCCTCCAGTTGCTCAAATTTTCCTGTCTCTAATCTGATCTTCAAGTTTACATTGAAAGCTAAAGAACATAAAAGCCAAGAACATATTACCCAGAACAAACAAATTTCTGTTTGAGATTTGGTGAACTTTAAACAAAGAGGAAATATTATTCTGAAGTAAAAAATAGCAACAAACAAACAACATGAAAAAAAAAAACACACAATGAAAAGAAAACCTAAAATTATAATAGGGGAAAAGAATCATAGGGAACTATGAAAATTCCCTTGAGTGTGTGGATAAAACCCAGACCAACAAAACAACTCTTTAAATGTGAACCTCTCTGAATATGAAATATTTACAGATAATTCTTTAGATTAGGTTTCCTAAAACAAAATAAAACAAAACAAAACAAAACAAAAAAAAAACACCAAAAAAAAAAAAAAACCAAACTCCAAACCAACAACAACAAAACCCACAAAAACCACAAAAAAAACCAAACAAAAAAACAAATAAACAGAAACAATGCTAGAGAGTTGAACATTCCAGATACCTTACCTGTGATAATTCTTAGGAATACAATTATTTTTCTACATTTTCTTTGGGCAGATACAGATCTCTGGTGTCCTGGCTACACCAGTGATAACAAATTAAATACTTACGGGGACATTTCTGGATACCAGAAGTCAACTGGCTGTAAAACTAAATTGTAACAGTGGTCCTCAACACCATTTTGATTTATTTGAGACAGCCCAGTTTTAAGATATGTTTTGAGTTTAGCATAAGCCAGGGACCAATTTGCACACATCTACCTTCTTTTGAAGGTGTAAAGGATTTAACAACATGGACATAGCCTTTTCTGTGCCAGTTGGCCTCAGTATCAGAAAACAGTGCTGGGCACATTTAAGCTGACAATTTCTGTGTTTATTTTCAGCTCCATCTGCTTGTAGATCCATAAACATTTATTTCTCCTATTTCTAACAAAGAATCATTGATTACTTCAGACTATAGAGATTGCTGGATATCATCTTGTGTCTCACTCAGAGAAGGGTCAGGTTAAGCTATTCAGGACCCATTTGGAATATAATTAAGAAAACCAGAGATCCCACAAGACCTTCAGGAACATTTTCCAGTGTTTGACCACCCTCATAACAAACACATTTTGCCCATACCTAATCAGAATTTCCACTGCATTATGGCTGTGAACTCACCAGCAGTGGAACTCATGCAAGGTGCCAGTCCTATTTGTGTGCTGCATAGACAGATAACCCCTACAGACATAGCCTGCCCCATTGCAAGAGGAGGACTCCAGGCAGTGCCCTGATGAGCACCTTCTGCCATGGTTGCCCCGGAGGGAATCAGCTCAGAGCACGTTAGTAGTGCACTCATCTTCCTGCAGCAAAAATCCAAGCACTGGCACAAAGCACACTCGTACTACTGGCTTGCTAAATTCTTCTTGCTCTTTTTGATGACTGGGGCCATATTTTCTTTCTTTCAGGCATCTCTCCTGACTGCCAAGACCTTTCAAAGACAATCATAAGGAGCACAACTGTGGTGTCTGCCAGCTCTCTCAGAATTTGTGGATACACCTCCGCAAGAGCCATGGACTTGTGGATGTCAAGTTTCACTAAATGATCTCTAACCCAGTCCTTTTCAATGGGATCTCCTTTCTCCAGACCTTTTCCATGATATTCTGGGTGAAGGATTTGTAAGAGCTGGCCTGGATGACAAAGATTAAAAAAAATAAAAGAAGACATTCAGTATCTCACCCTCTGTTCCAAAGGTCCTTATTCCACTCAACAGCAATTTTTTAGAATTACTTCTGTTACTGATATATTTGAAAAAAGCAAATGCACCTCACATTTCCCTTGGTATTCATAGGAGAGCATGGGGTATTTCCAGAGGATTTTTCAGTACTCAGGCAGGCAGCAGCAAGCTGATGACCAACCTTGGCGCTGCTTAACTTTCTTTGCTGATATCTGATTCTGGTGACTTCTGGTGTTTGCAAAACTGTGGGACTGTAGTAATTTTAGCATCTTTGGTAATCTTTTGCCCTGAGCAACTATTTTGCTTACGCTTTGAGTCAGTCTTACCCTTCTTTCCTTAACAAATATGTTTACTTTTCTTAAATCTCTTTGAAAGTAAGATATTTGCTGATGTTTCTGAATGTATGTGTACTGAAAACCACTGAATAATGTAATGAGATAAAAGAAAGCAAATAGGGCATTTGTAAGTCTTTGCCAATACAGCACAAGGAAAATAGAGCGTAGAGAGCATAATCTGCTAAACATGACAGGGAAAAAAGCAAGCAATTAGAGTGAAGAGTTATATATTCTGTAATGTGTGTGCACCCATATGGAGACAAAGTATGTGTGTAAGTATGTGCACATACAGCAGTAAACATATATACAAATGCAAACACATACACAAGCGCACACATGATGAATTTCTAATTAAGATGAGAACAACATTCAAGCATAGACTCAAAAGTTATCAGAGGCCTTGCAGAGATTCCCTCTGGAGTTTCTGAGAGCTGGGTTTAGTAGCCAGTAATTTCCAATTTCTTAGATAATGTGTAGGACCATGGTGCTGATTAGCCCTTAAATCATGCTCTCTCTTGAAAAGCAAAGTCTTTAATTTCTTTAATGGTTAAAAAAAGTCTCTGCTTTTCTCTTTTTCACCTTCAGAAGCTCTTGGTTAATTGCAGTCTGGACTCAGCATTTATTTTTGGGTGCTGAGGACAAGAAAGGGTAGTCCTGTTGAAGGAAAAAACAAGGGTGTCCCATATTTGGCGAATTGGTTTCTCTAGTGGAGATATGATACATAATTTTAATTCCTGCATTTTTAAAGTGATGCCTGTGGTTTTTAATCTTGAGTCTCCCTTTGACATTAATGGGAGTCATGTTGCTGAAATGAGCATGTGATGCTTTGATAATTGAAAGGGACCATGTGTGATAGAATCATAGGCACTGGAGAGGTAAAATACCTGTTTCACTAGGATATCTTGCCAGTTTTCCTTCTAACTCAGGAAATTAAGAGATTTATAACTTATTTATTAATATATTGTTCAGTTCCTCTATACATGAGTCAGCTGCTTTCAGTGGAAGATAACTGCACAGGATAAACAGATTTTGTCAAGTGGAAATGTTCTTTTCCTTAATCTCATTCCATCACTTGTTATTATTTTTGTGACCTGTGACTAATTGCTCTCACAACACATATTTTACACCATTTTGGATATTTTCAGAAGGTTACTCTGTTTTTCCCCAGGCCCTATTTGGTTGATTTGGTTATTTTAATCTACTGACTACATAAGTCAAGCTTTACAGTCCCCACAAGGATTTTGTCTGTTTCTTTTTCCCTGAATGCTCTCGACCCTTGGGGCCTTTTATAGAAAACAAGAAAAACTTTTAGTTCTTCTACGGAGGAATCTATTAAAATACGAGGTGGAGTAAAAGAGTACAAAAGGGCCTTAGAGATGATATAAAGACCTTAGGGGGGTACAGAGGTATTTATTTCCTGGTTTTAATAAGTCCATGAAATCCGTGGGAGTGTACACATCCTTCTAAAACACTTCACTTTTTTATCTCCAATAAACAATTAAAAAAATGACATCAAGTATTTTTGGAGATAATAAAATCCTTGGCCCCTTCAGAGTCCATTACTGTGTATAGCGTATGAAAGAATGAGCTGAGAATCAAGATCTTGTAGTTTAAATATTGCCTATATTGTCCGTTGGATACGAGTTTACTCAGTTCTCAACCCTGTCTAATGTAAGGGCATGACAATTTCTCATCAGTAACACAAAATATCATTATATATATTTACTTTCCCTATTCATTCTCGGAAAAAGTCCGAGATATTCCACATATTTAAGTGGGAAGAAGGAAGACAAATGAAGATAATATACTCTCTTACAATTTGCACCAGACAAAACAAAAGGAATTTACTGCAGCAACATTTCTACAGTTCACAGCATAGAAAAGACAACAGGGACTTCAGAAAATAATAATAATAAAAAAAATGAAAATGAAAGTTTGAACATGCATTTTTAAAACACAGCTAAAACATCTAAGGAAATTAATTGGGTAAAATAGTCATTAAAGCATAGCTGAGGTTGCCATCACAGATCATTTAAATATCAAAAACAAAACCTTCAGTCTTTTAATGTTCATTTTCTCATGCACTCTGTGAAGAGTATTTTCTGGTTGCGGATTTGTCATATTTGCATCAAAAGACCATGGAAGTATCTAAAACATCATGGCAGTGGAAGCTGAAATGGAGATATTTTGCTTGAAAAAGAGTGAGAATTTTCATGCACTTCTTCCAATTAATTTTTAAACAGGCCAACAGTCCTGTGAACCTGGTGGGAACATACATTCTCGCTTTACAGTTAAGGGCATTCAAGTGTTAAGAGGATAGGCTATTGTGAGGAAAAAAAGCAGGAATGGGTATAATTAAGTTGTCTAAGACTAATCTCAGAATACTGATTCAGAATAACAGTATTTCTCTTAAGTGCCAGCAGTCTACCAGGAGGCCACATTACAATCCTGAATATTCCCTGTATTTCACCATGGAAATATGCTTTTAGCATTTTTCTTTACTTGTAGTAACTCCAAAAGCTGCGTGGGCATACGCACGTTTGTTAATTTCTGCGTGTTAACCACAGGTGTCTTCTTTAACAGCAAAATGAAGTCTCTGATATTGGAATCATCCAGCTTTCAGACAGGGCACTGAGCAAGATGCACTTGCCAAAAAAAAGCAGGAGGTCTGGCTTCATGTCCCTTTTTGTTTCAAAGAATTCAAAACTTCTCCTCCTGTTTCCCTTGTAAGTTTCGTATTAGTAAACTATACGGTATGGTGACTGGAGAGACAAAGAGGGTGATAGAACATCTTCAATCTCAGGATGAGTTGCTCTTTAGATAAGAAAAAAAGTCAAGAATCCAGCACGAGGCGAATGTGTTTTCCAATGACAACTGTTTGATCATAGGGTTAGGACAGGGGGCTATGTACCAGGAACTGTTCCCTCTTGATGTGTGAATATAAACAGCCAGAAAAAATGTACTCATGTGTGCTAGAAGTGCAGGGTGTTTCCATTGTCTAACACATGACTCCTTTGGCCTTAGAAGAATTTATGGTACAAGCACCACTCCCAGCACAATGCCTTAATTATTAACCTTCACCCATAAGCTCTGTCTTTGCTGCTCTTCCATGCCATAGTTCCTATTTCCTCTCTGAATGAGACAGAGAATTTCACAGAAAGCATTACTGAGACAGAGAACTTCATAGGAAGTATTGTCAGTAGTGTAAGACAGGAATTATAGTAGTTTTTTAATAACGAATCTTCACTACAAAAGTTGAATGCTACTCTTTTGTCCTGTTTGAACTAGAGAGATATACTCAGTTTAGTCCTAGTTCCTGCCTGGGCAGAAGAGCTTAAATTCTCGTAATAAGTGTTTCCAAATATCTATTTCTAATAATCTAATCAGCAAAAAAGTGCTTGGGCATCCCACAGGTTACTCACATCACTTCCTTCCCTTGCATTATTCAACTATTATAAAGCACCCAGTCTCTTGTTCCCTTTGACTTAGGTGGTGTTTGGAACCACCTCTTCACAGTCAGACAAGCATATAAAATATTTGTTATGATTGGGATATCCATAGTGAAAACACTGGAACAGCTTGTGTAAGTTTTCACCTAAATAATTGGGTACAGTGAGACAGGAACACAGAGGCAGAGCTGTGTTTAGACCTCAGCCAGTGTGATTCCCAGCTCTCCACGACATAAACACTATTGAGAACAGAAAAAGGTTCTGGTACCACAATGACAGAATATGTAATCCACAGACTATGTAATACTTTTCTTTTAGAGCTGTGTCAAGGCAATTTTCTTTTGGTGATGTTTTGAAGCTTGCACGTTAAATATGAGGCTCTGAACACATCTAGTACTGAAGCCTTAGCTCAGTAAAAATAATAGCAGGAACACACCAAGCCCATTCTCTTGAGTTTTCATGGTCTCTTTCTTTGCTTGCAGCAAAGTTGGATAAAAGTATTTACCTCTTAAATGTTTACCTAATGCAGTATGAAGTGTTGACCTTAAATGGTCTTTACAGCTCATAGACCATAAAAATAAAATTATGAATGAGCAATTTTCATTTCTACAAAACCAGTGACTGGAGAAAACTGTGTTTTTTCTACCCTTATCCTAAGAGTACAAGTAATATCATCTTGTACAATTACTATCACTTGCAGACATCAATCGCCACTTTTTGACTACTCTTTAAAACCACAGGCATCAGCACTGGTAGGAAGGAGGCAAGACTGGAGTTACTAGGCAATGTCTTCTTGTATTCACTATTAGAGTCAGTGAGCAAGACCTATATTCTTCTGATAAGGAACACAGAACTTGGCTCAGCCAGTCAGACCAAGCCATCTAAGCAATGACCAAAGAAGACTATAAAGAACCCTGAAATTAACAGTTCAGATCAAACTGTTAAGTGCAAAGCAGAAAGATCTTCTTTTGAACTGTGCGATAACTCAGTTCTCAGCATAATCTTAGCACTCTGCTTAACATTGGTCATGCTGAATACATCTCAAGAGAATTCATCTGCAGGCTCAAAATTAGTACCTTGTTGCTTCTGTGAATGGAGTTTTTCCTTCTCTTCCTTGTCTTCACAAAAACTTAACTTATTTACAGAGCTAATCTGCCATAAACAGCATTTCAAATCTAACAGTTTCAAACCTAATTGCCTTTTCCCCTCACCTCCCATGTTAAGCTCTACAATAAAATACTGTCAACCCCACAATTCACAGAACCACACTGGGACAGGGACTGAAGCCCTTGGGCAACCTATGCTAGGGAAGGAACAGCCTAAGGGATTGCAACCATGTGCCTCTCCTCTTTCTTTCAAGAAATGCATGTTTTCTAATATATCTGACTTTACAACTTTCCTTTTTCTCCTTTTTTGGCTTTTTCGAAAAAAATCATGTGTTTCTAATGAACAACAACCCATACATATGTTTTACTTTTTTATTTTTTTATTTTCCACAAATGTATATTACACATATATATATTATATATATGTATTTGTTGAGAAAAAAAACCAACAAACATATACTATATTCTCAATGATGGCTGTTTTGCTTAGAGTTTGTGGTGGGAATACATTACCAAAAGAAAAAATGCAGTGCACTTGAAAAGCATTTTTTCCTTCTTTCACGGCTAGTCCTTTGATCTCCTCTTCTCATGTTTCTGTTTTGGTTTGGTTTGGTTTGTTTTTTTCTTCCCCTTTCAACCTGAAGCATAAGTGATGAATACTGATGTGACAGAGTTTGGTCCCATTTGAAAATCCAGAACAATGGCATACGAGCCTGTCCAAGTTGTTCATAATTTGTAGGTCAGGAAATATAAGATATTAAATTATTTTTTGAGGAAATAGTTATGTTTTCCAAGCACTGAATTTAGGTTAAACACCTTCTGTAAGGCTCCCAGTTTTAATACAAGTCACTGTGAGACTTGTTGCAAGCAGCTTTTTCTGATATTATTGAAATCTAGTTACATTTTTTGACAAAAATATTAACAAATGCACCTAAAATGGTTTGAGACTTTTCTCACATTAATAGCTCAGTTGCACTGGTACTAACTGAGTTTAGTTTCTCCTGAGATAGTCAACATTGTCTGTCTGCCTGCAGAAATATACAATGAAACAACTGAGGCATCTGTTCATTTTTAGAGCTGACCTTCTCAAAATGAGAATATTGAACAATCTTGAAGAAAAACCTTGTTTATGAATATGTACTAAATTTTGGGTGTCTGTTTAAACCATATTTTGATTAAATTTCCATGTCTTTGCTGAAGCAGATCTAAGGTTTGCCTAAGGTATTTACAGGGCATTGAAGATCCAGAGCCTAAAATAACAGGATATGGCTGCAGCACTTTGCTCTATTGCATGTTTTCTAAACTGGGAGATTGCTTGCCTGTAAAAAAAAGCTGCTGATTACAAAGAAAACAGCACGACAAATGCTTCAGGACATTAAAAATCAGGTAAAAAAAAAAAAAAAAAGATATCATACTGAGCTCCTCACTTCCAGATTGTAATAAAATTGGGTAAACTATTCACCGTGACTAATTTATTCAAAAGTTGTCCCTTCATGGGCTCATGAATTTATATTCAAACAGATTTGGATTTCTACAGATTTGTTACTCAATGTCACAATTACAGAAATAGTTGTACTTTTAATTCTTTTTTTTTTTTTTTCTGACTTTCTCTTTGAGTTTTGTACTGTGCATATGGCTTTGAGAGGAGATTAATTACAAGAAGCAGTTGCTAAGGGTAGTGACTATGGGTCTCCATCAGATTATTCTTTCACAGTTGTCCTGCATACAAATACTCTGCAGCAAATACAAAATGTAGGTAACGTTATCAGAATGTATACTAAATTGCATTATAGTAATCTGTTCAGGAAGCCACATTTTGAGATCAGAATCACCAAGTTCTCACTTTAAGTTTAGATTTTGGCTATAAGAAGTTGCTCATCTTCCATAATTTGCTGATTTATCTGAATGAATCAAGGCCCATGTAACTCTCTTGCTTAAGAACTAGCACTCATAGAATGCTCTAAAGCATTGTGAGATGAGTAGTATATAACTTTAAAGTAGGAAAAATGCCCAATATAGAAAACTTTGAAGCGTTTCACACTGTGAATACATATGTGTTTTATTAATCTCATGATTCAAAGAGAGGAGATTGATGGGAGACCCTCAGTAGCTAAGGTAGATGGACACAAAGCAATTCCAGCTCAGAGGATGGGTGGACTGATTTAGGAAAGGTTCAACAACAGATAAAATATAAGCTGTTTCTCAAAGAAATTCAACACCTCAGGTTGCACATGACTACCAAGCCGGAAGTTACTCAAATCTGTTGTACTCTAAGCACAGTAAAAACTTCATTCAGTTTGTCCCACTGTCCATACACTCTTGAAAAAACCTCCCAGATCCTACTTTCTTACAGCTAGGTATTGAGGTTTGAATCTCACAAAACATTTCCAATTCTTCCTTTAACACTGGCTTGGGTTTGCATTCCCCATTCTGACAGTTATTTTCAGTTTCTCAGGAAACTAATGATATTCTAGAAAAGCACCTGGAGCAACTTAGGGTAGAGCAGATAAAGGACATTCCTGTAAAAGACCTCTGTATGTTATGGAGACTATATCAAGACGTGCATCAGAAATTAATTCTCCACTTTCCCAAATGATTTCCTGACAGTCTAGATATTAAATTAATTCAATGCATACATATAAACAAACAAAACATCAAAATAATCAGGTCATAGCATAATATTTATAAATTATTGGAAGAAACTTTAAATCTATCACACTCAGAGTTACTGGATGAGTAGTTTATGTAAATACTCTGCAGCCCATGGAGAGCTCATACATTATTACCAGCCATTCTTATGCAAATATTCTCTTTCTTAGTAATTTAATATCAACACTAATTGTCCACTTAGACAGTTCATTATTGGTTTTGCTTCTTGGATGACAAACATGGGGGGAAATCAAGTATTCTTTGAGATCACAATCAGATTTCTATTAATATTGACTACATAATTGCTGGGATATCCCTTACAATCAAAACCTCTAGCTAAATGAAAAACAAAGAATATGATTAAAAAAGGGTCACAAGGGTATGTAGATGAGTCAATCATGACTGACATCAAGTTTTCTTTGTCTTACATCATTTCCAAACCAGGAGTATTTGCCTCAAGGGCACAGTTACTTCATAGCTAGAACAAGCTACATGTAAATGACTGAAAATTAATTGCAGATATCCATAGAATATAGATACCTCTTTATACAATTATATCCTTTATCTCTTTCTTAGATGAGACTTGTACACTTTGTGAACAGATCAAAGCATTTGTCTATACTATACAAAAAGTGTATAGTGTGTACCCGAATGAATACTTACAAGGTATCTTTCTGTTTCTGTCTCTCACAGCTGGTTCATTTTCAGGCCATTCTGGCAGTGAAAGAGGGACATGAGCATATCATGAGTGGCTGGCAGGTCTGTAAAACGTTCTGCTTGCTGTAAACAAAAAAATCATCTTTTTGACAACATCCGCACAGGAAGCACTATGACTCCTTGCTCTAGATCACTGATGGTGGAGACAAGAGGAGAGAAAAAAAGAAGAAATGAAGCAAGCAGGATTTAATTATTCTTCATCTCCTAGAAATTCAGTATAAAGACTGAGGAAGACACCACTACTGGGTGTAACGGAGGGAAAACTTAATTGTTGCTATTAATCCTGTCTGCTCTGAGTGGGTGAGACTCTTTCAAGGGTTTCTATGTATTAACTGCTACTTTTCACTGGCCCTAAACAAATGTTTCAAAAAAGGAAGATGTTCTTTGTCTAAAGAGTTGATAAGCCTCTCCTTTATCAAGAGAGGTATATTGACTACTCTTTTGGGTTTTTTTTAGGAGAGATATTAAGAACTGACCCAGGGGATTTTATGTTTACCAAGTGTTGATGTATTACTGGAAAGTATTACTTATTAATAAGTTAATTAACGTACCTTGTGTATTATTTTATGACAATTTTCTCTGAGTGTTCTTTTAATACAAAATACCTTTCTCTCAAACACTTAACTCATGATTTTACTTCTCAGACATCAGCCGTCTTGTGTAGTTATATGATAACAACACCCATAAAACACAAAGGATAAGTAATGTACAGAAACAGGTTTTTATTAAAGAAAAAAATAAAATAAAAATGAATAAAAAAGAGAATGTAAAATGAAAGGAAGACAATTAGATATAAGTGTCAATTTAGGGTGTGGTGCTGCAACCCATCACTAAAGTATCTTTCATGATGAAATTCTCTCTCATATTCATCCATCTCTTGCACATTTTGCCACCAAGCTGGATGAGAACATTTGAGATCTGTGGTAAAGTAAACAACCAAGGTTCTTTGCAGGGTAAAGTTGCCTCCTGAAAATGTGTTCGCACTTAGGCCAGATTTCCCATTGTGCCATCTCTTTGGATTGAACCCTCATTTGCACTGCTGCAAGACAAAAAATCAGTTCAGTTCTTTCTTTTTTTTTTGGTTGGTTTTGTTGTTGTTGTTGTTTTTTGTTTTGTTTTGTTTTTTGTTTGTTTTTTTTTTGTTTTGTTTCAGGAAGGAGATTGCTTATGAATCCAGTTTGAACGAAATATGTGCAAAGAGCAGCTTCACTTCTGTAATGAGATAATAAGTGGGTTATTCTCACTCATTCACAGGTTATCTTGTATGTCACTCTAATTCTTATGCCTTTCAAAATTTTACTCACTTTCATTGTTTTGTCAGAATCTACTATGAGACCTCAGGAAAAAGAAAACCTGACCTATGTTCATCAAAACTGTTGAATAGAGAGCCAATATGGCTATTCATATTGTTTAAAATTACTGCCAAGAGCATTATGGTATCTAAGAAACAAGGCTCTAGTAGTGTGACCCTTCCCTACGTGCTTAACTGTACTTATTAACAATGAAAATTAACCATTCTTTTTAAGTCTTTAATTAAGGAATTTTTTTTTTTTAAATTATTATTATTTTTGGCTGGGAGACTTAAAGGCGGTGCCTGAAGTTCCTGGTTTGGTTTATAAATACACTAGTGCAAACACAAACAGCTGCAGCCAAGATGTTCTTATAAGGCATGTTGGTGTGAATAAACACAAAGAACCAGTAAAAGTCAACAATTTAAGAATATCTTTCTGCATGTCTCATTCCAGCTCACAGAAAATCCCAAATTAATTCATAGTCTTCTGAGTCTTCTGCTAAAAAACACAGGGTGGGAAATAGTGCTCAGCACATACAGGAGGCAGAACTTTAGCTAAAATAAAAAGCCTAGTTAACAGAGTCATCATCAAGCACAGGGCAGGATCCCTGCATGAAAAAAAAAAATCAGAATTCAAAGGGATCAGACACTTAAAATAATTTCTGATTTCTATAACTCAAAACTGTACATGCAGGTTGGAGAGGAAGATGGGACATAGGAATCATGATGGAAGTGAAACAAAGAGACTGAAAAGTTGACTATATAGCAATGGTGCTCTTCAACTCGAAATGCACCAAGTGCTGGTAATTCATCTTACTGGCAATTGTGCAGTTTGGAAAATTAGTTCAATTAAAGCAGCAGCTTCTCATGCTGAGAGCTGGGAACTTGAGAATGGAGCAAGGGTTGGACCTAGAAGAATTCAGAGGAGAGTCATAAGAATTGTAATAAGTTTACATTTTTATGCTGGAATGAGAGTTTGAGAACTGGTATGTATTTCATAACTGGAGGTAAACCAGATGTGTTGCAACTGGGGGTTGAAGAAATCATTTGAATTCATCACTGAAGGAGACAGAGAAAATGCACAGTGGGTCACCAGTTAGATCATCCTTGAGTGAGAATGAGGTGACCTATTAGGTCCTTAGTATAATGTGTTTAGGAGAAGTGCATCCACCTCCTCACAGTACTCTAGGAGTTAATACTGCTGAGACATATATGTATCCATTTGATAAAAAAGGATCCCTTTGCACCAAAGAGTTTTTGATTTGTTTCTATTTGTAATTGTAAGTTTGAACTTATAATTTTTAATTAGGTAAATTGACTTTTTAATTTATTTTTTTCAGAATTCAATAATGTTTGTATATATTTTGTCTGAAATAATGAACTCTTACTGTGATAATAATAATCATAGAAAAAAAGAAAAAACAAAAACAACATTTGAGAGATTCCTGTTATCTGGCAACAACTTCCATTCAGTGGATGTAAACTTAATTGCAATATATTTCCTTAATGATCTGGCCTAATTGGGACTCAAAGATTCAAACTTCTTTTGAATGTTGCCCTCTTTTAACAAAGTGTTTGTAGCCTGCTTCATTTGAAGCACCTTTAAATGATTAGCTTTATGTATAAGTAAGGATTTTTCTGAATATTAATCAAGACTTGCAGAAAAGAATTGGCAGGCAATCATGAAAATTAGCAATAGGAATGACCTGTTGGGTTATCAGGCACTTTTTTTTTTTTTTTTTCTTTCATTTCCAGTCACAGAAGAGTGTAGATAGTTTCCTTGCACTATGTTTTGTGGTGCTTTGTCCATTCTTTATAATTTGAGCATTTCATGTTGAAAGAATGGCTGCAGCATGGGCAGCATACTGGAACCAAGTTTACTTCTCATTTCCACTGCTGTAAATTAAAAATCTCAACACCACTGAAATCAATGCAATTGTTCCTTGTTTCTATTAATGTGAAAATTAGGGTGCAAATTCCAGGCAAAATCACCAGTGGTCTGAATCATGCTTTTGTGGTGTCTATTTTCTTTGATGATAAAAGAGACTCCAATAACTAATTTCCTAATGTAGATCTACTGTTCTTATGTTAATTCACAATGCTTCATCTGATCATTCATAAACATGCACTTATTAATGTTTCACCCACTCATGCACACACACACTTGTAATGAACACAGTTCATCCAACCTGTATCAAGAACAACATGAGACTAATAGTTGCAAGTAGTAAGTTTTAAGTCCTTAAGGAAGGAATAAAAGGTGATGAAGGTGACATGGTGACAGCAGCTACTTCTGCTGATGCTCAGGATGTTCTGCAATTGCAAGAACCCTTAAAGAGGAAATGACAGGGAGTGACACAAAATGGGGCACTGCAAGTACCCAGTTGTCTCACATTAGACAGACTAGTGTGATTCAAAATACTTTTGTCTTTTCATTATCTATTTCTGTTTTAGGAGTGTACTTTCTTTACTACTCTATTTCTCCCATCTCCTTTCTCTTTTTCTTTCCTTTTTTTTTTTTTATTATTATTATTTTTTATTTTTTTTAACCAGGAAGGATATTAAAAAGGTACTTGACCCTAAAATATAATTGCACTGATATTTTAAACCATTACACTAGCTTCTGCTGCATCCACACCAGCTGCCAACCATGAATAAAACACTGACACATTGAGGCAACTTTAAAACCAAATGTATATCACCCAAACTTAAACTGTCATGTACCTTTTATTGTAGTTTATTTTTTCCCCTGTTATTGCTCATTACCAAGACATGTGTTCATGTAAGCAGAATCTTTCTTTTCCTTCATCAGCCTGTACTTCTCTCCAATTCATGAGTTATGCCAGAGACTGACTTCAGTAACATCACTATGCTTTTTTGTTATGAGAGTTACAAGAGGCCTGAAACAATCAAGACCAATCCCTTAGTAGATCAAGAAGAATGGACCTTGTATAAATGTATTATATATTAAAAAAGCAAGTGAGAGGCAAAACATAGGAAGGGAGGCAAAGATATCTTTTCACAGGGAGAATTCAAAGACTGGTAGATACAGAGATCCAGATACTGAAAAAGCAGGCTGAGCCAAATACCTAAAGAAGCAGGCAGTGTCGGAGCTCATGATAACCCTGATATCCAAGTTTTCTAAAAAGGAGCTGGCAAATATGACACAGTATCTCTAAGCTGCCCATGGTCTTCTGGAGTTACAGCTGAACATTAACAGATACTTCTGGGTGTCTAAAATGGCAGTGAGTGCCTGTGTATAGGCACATATATTGTTCCTTTTTTAGAATTTTTGAAGCTGTCTATTTCTGAAGCTTATTAAACCCTGTCTTATGTCCCAAGTAATGCAAAATAAGAGTACTAACTGGCTTACCATTTGAAGTTGATGTCGTAGGGTTTTCTTGAATTTGTAGATTTTTATACTTCTAGGTAGTTTCTTACATTTAGAGCAGGTAGCAACCTCTAATCCTGTGCTAGCTGTCTTAAGGGTCAGATAATAGCTGGAACACCATG